>JAHTLZ010000034.1:61506-131054 GCA_023846285.1 Phrynocephalus versicolor | reverse complement strand
AATCCCCCCCCCCCCCGATTAGGCTGATGTAATAAATTAAAATAATTAAATGTAATTGCCTGGGTTGGCAGCAGCACCATCTGCAACGGGTCTGCTGTTCTGGAAGGCTGGCTTGCCAGCCACACTCCAAAAGTAACCCTGAATAGAGAGTAGTAGCCTAGTAGGGGTACTAGTATGCCTCCAAAAAAGATATTGTATTGGGTATGGGTAAATCAAATATGGTTCAGTTGTACATCAACTGTGTAGTGCAGCAGCTAAATGAATTTGAAAGTCTCTCTCTTATTTTCTCTGAGGTTGGAAAATGTTGAAAAAAGCAAATGGTACTATGAAACTAAATCCAGAATCCCTTTTAATCCAATATATAATATATTAATCAGAAAAGCAGAGAACTTCTTGTTGACTGTTCTGTTCTTGCACCTCAAATTGTGTGTGGGTGTGCAAGCAAATTGAACTTGGAAAAAAGTAGGAAATAAATGGTATATTTTAAAATAAATCCACACACCCCACTCCCAGTCGACCCTCCGCCTTTATCCAATAGCAGAAAAATCCTCCTCTCCCCACAAACAGCCAGAGAAGAGAACAAAGGGGGGGGGGGAGAATAACTGCTTCCCTTCGGCAGACAAAGCTGCAGGGAATCAAAACAATACTTTTCTAAATTCAATTCCCTCCCTGCCTGCCTAACTGAAAGCCTACAGCCACCCAGGCCTCCCTCCTCCAATATTCGTCTCTCGATCGTATTGCACCAGCAGCCAAGCCACAGCCCTCCTCCCTCAACCACCACACACCGACTGCGATTTCTGGAAGTTGCCTCAGGTTCTTATACCCTCTGGCACATCCAGAAGTGTCAGTCAAAACCTGGCCATGCCATTGGTGGAATGGAGCAAAAAATTTGCATGGTCCCATCCCATGCCCAGCCCATTAATGGGCAGGTCTAAAAAAAATAAAATAATATAATATAAAATCAATGCAACGTTTTATTGCAATAAATAACCCACTGCCTGCTACTGTTAAAATTCAGGCATTAGAATAAATAAATTTCAACATGTTTGTCTTGTGCTTTGGTGTTTTTTGGACCACGATTTAAAAGAAAAATTGTGGTCGCCATTTTGGATTCCCCCCCCCACCGCATGGCATGGCGAGACGACGAGGATGACCCCCCCAGCCTGGTGCAAGCAGCCCAGGACAGGAGAGGGGGGGTAAAGGCCAGGAACCCCCCCTAGAAACCACCCCTCTGGTAGGTGGCAAAGCCTCAGGCAGGCATATTTTCGCCTGCTTTTTCAGCCGGGACTTGGTTTTTTTAAAGCTTTTTTAAAAACGTTTTTCCTGGGCTTCGCATCGCACGATGCCACAAACGGAAACGGAAACCCCGACCAAATTTTTCTTTTGTCGGTTCGGGTTCGAGCAGGGCCGGCTTAATTACTGTTACCGTTTCCGTTACCTAATGGAACCGAAAAAACGAAAACGGAAACGGAAATTTCGGCATTCCGTGTCCATGTCTACTATTCAAGCCTCTGGTTGTCAGTTTTCACTGCTTTGCTGCTCCCTCACTTCCTTCCATGTTGGTCTAGTTTGCTGTTTCTTATAGGTTTGGATGACTGTCTAACATATAAACATATTTAAACATAATTCAGAAATAGAAGATGGTGGTGGAGTGGAACAGTAGAAAACATTTTCAGATCAGCTTTGATCTCCTGTTGGTATTTTCATCATATTTTTAAAATGTTATCTTCCATCTAATAAATCAGTCACATAACAGGGCTAATATAAGTGAATTCTAAACCTTTAAAGTGTAATTTCTTATTATTCCTTGTTATTCTCTCTTTTGCAATGAGTTGCTAATTTTCTGACTGATCAGATAATTATTGTAGGATCTTTACAATCTAGTAAAATCCAATTAATGAAAATACTTTCTATGTGAACATATTATGTCACAGGCTTTTTATGTTCACTCAAGTTCTAGAATGCTGGAGAACTGCAGCTGGTAGCAGCCATGCTCTAAGCAGAAGCACAGGTTACGTAGGTATAGTATCCTGATCTCGTACAACCTAGTGGGTTGGACTACCTAGCTGCAGAGTGGTGCGCCACTGCCACTGCCTGCCCCCAGAGGATTAGGGTTCAGCAAAGATCACAGAGAGAGTACAGTATATACAGCTGAGGATAAGTACTCTGCTGCCTGTGTGGCCTTGGACAAAGTACCAGAAAGAGGAATATTTTTGAGTACTTTACATCTACAAACCCTCAGACGGTAACCATAAATTGGAATGAACTTGGCAGCATATCATTACCATTACTGCTAACGTTGTTGTTGTTGCCTCTTATTCTAGTCATTAATTCCAGCTTCATCATAAATTCTGTTTAGCACAGGAGTAGACTTAAGTCCCAGATTTATCTGCTCACTGGATTAGGCTCCTGAGGTCTATGCAACTAAAGCTATGATTCGCACATTATAGGTATCTGTGCAATTGGCAGGTAATCATTACCCAACCCGAATTTTGCTGTTTTTCTAACATTTGCTCAGTAATAACTGTGTGTTGATAACTTTTTTAAATGGCAAAATTAAAGTACTGGTTTTTTTTCACATTTAATTCAACGGAAGCATAGTCTGCATAAAATAATGCTAGGATTAAAGCTTTTTTTAAAAAAAAAACTGAGTTAATGCTGTTTCAGGCTGTTCATGGGCACGGAGCCAGGAATTTGGAACTTAAGGGTGGTGATGTAACAGACATTAAGATGCTTGCCTAGAACATATCACCAAGCAATCAAATCTGTCCTAGGTCTTTCACACCCAAAGTCATATCGGGAAACTTGATTGCCCTGGATTGGCTAAGATGTGCCATCTTATCCTTATTCTGTATTTTCTTATTGTTTTTACTAATTTATTCTTGCGTACTCTGCCTTTAATTTAAGTAATCATCATATACCCCCAGTTCTTTATTCCATGTTGCTTTTATATCTTCTACTATTAAGATTATATTGCACTGTTAAACAATTTTCTTCACTTTAAAATATCTACCAGTTCAGCTGCTTATTAAAGCTTTAAACTGTCAAGATGCTCCATCCTTTTCTGCTCTTTTGTATACACAAAACAGGTATTGACTAAGGTTGGGGAGCCAGTGGCTCTCCCAATGTTGTTAACAGCATTGACCAAGGCTGAGGAAAGTGGCAGCCCCCTCATACCTGGAAGGCTACAGGTTTTCCACCCTGGTCAAAAAAAGTATTCTAGTTTTATCCTTCAGCTGAATTGCACAACTAATGGTGTCCAAATGCTTGTAAATGTGAGTGATTATATTTCTGACATGTTGAGTAAAAAGGTCACAGTGAAATTTCAAAGGTTTCTTCCCATAGCTTTTCAGCCAGCTATGTTGGAAAAGCTACGAAGAACACTGCACAAATATAAAGGATGGTAGTGAATTACTGTTTCTTTGCTGCCATGCAGTAGTCTAAAATCCTGCTTTGCTGCATTCATTGTGAGTCTTCTGGCTCTTGCATTCATGACATCTTCCTAACTATGCTTACTCTGTAGCATGGGGTATCCTCAAATGTCTTTGAAAGGCAGCCGAGCTTGTTTACTACTACTCATTTCCCTCAGCAATCTTGTAACATTTTTAGGTGCGCTCCTTGAAATGCTCTTAGTTCACATGTGACAACAAATTGGCTACAATTAAACACAGACTCTTAGGGAAAGTGGACAGCACACTCCAGACCAGTGGGTCCCAGCCTTCTGTTACCAGGTGTATTTGGACTGCAACTCCCTGAAATCCTGTCCAACACCAGCTAGTGATGAAGGCTTCTGGGACTTTTAGTCCAAGGACATCTGAGGACCCATGGTTAGGAACTGCTGCCCTAGAAAATGGCAAAGAAACTGCAGCATTTTGTGAGGATTCTGTGCCAGATGTCAAAAATGTCTAGCATATCTATTGTTGTCTGAAGATAGGAAGAGTGAAAAAAATCACCAGGGTACATTAGAAATCTGCTGCTTTCCTTTAGGGGCCTGTCAATATCTTTGTGGCTAGCTAGAAATAGGGGAAAGGTCAAGGACACAAACAGCTATTTTAGCTCTATAAAAGCAGACAATACCTTCTCAAAAATAACTTTCTACAGGCCTGTCTTTCTCTGTGTTGCCTTAGCTTCATCAGGATTACTGAACCAACACTGGCTCTTCTTCATTCTTCATTCCCTACCTATTTTTCTTCTTCACCCCAATTCTTATTGTCACCAGATGGCTAGAGGTAGGGTTGCCTTATCCCATGATTTTATTCAGTGTGTTTCAGTGCATTATTCATCACCTTTTTGTGTTTTTCGAGGGAGGAAGTAAGATCCTAGGATGTTGCCATCACTGAGGGGAGTGGAAGCCATTTTCTCCATGACTCAATGAGAAATGTTGTTATTGGCCCTGCCTCTTCCTCCAGATTTCCAGTGAGAAGTAAGGAAAGCTCAATCTCTGGGCCAACAGGTGAAGTGGACATATGACTGTCTGAAGACATCAGATTTGGGTGTGGGGGGTACAAGGCCTGGCATTTAAACAAAAGCTTTTAGGATTGTTTTTGTGGCTGCTAAAGATTATGTTATTTAAAATCTGGTTTCAATGCTTGGGCCCAGATGTTCTTAGACTACCTCCCCAGTATGATTGATGCACAGGTATGGGAAATATAGCTGCATAACATCTGAGAGCCTTAGGGCGTTTATACACGACCCCTAAACTCCGCCGCAAATGGCTGCAAGCTCCGGAGCTTAAAAATGTTTCCCCACCAGCTCCGGAGTTTGCAGACAATTAAGTGCAACACCACCCACCTAAGTGCGACCCAGCGCACTTTTCTTGTACCTGCTCTTGGGAGGTGAAAAATATTTGATGCGGATGTGCTGGGCTCTCCTCGCTTCTTTTTGTTTTTGGTTTTTGCCTCCCGCCCCTTTAAGAGAAGGAACCAGGAAGTCACGGAGCTCCCCGGCAGCTTCCACCAGCACCGGGAGGTAAGGCTTTATTCTTTTGTCCCTTTTTTCCCTCCCTCCCCTCACGCAGCCAGCAGCCAGGAAGTACGGAGGGGTGGGAACACAGGAAGAGCGACAAGCCCCTAAGATCTCTGGTCCGAATTTAAGGGGCCAGCGGATCTTAGGGGTCGTGTAAAAGCGCCCTTAGAGTGTGAGCTAGTGCTTAAAAACATACTGGTGTCCATTTTATTTATTTATCTATTTATTTATTTATTTATTTGTTTGTTTGTTTGTTTTGTTTGTTTGTTCTGTTTTGCTTTGTTTTGTAGAAACAATGTCATTTTGATTTGGTTTGATCCTTTCTCTCTTTCATTGCAAGGCAGTAAGTCTATGGCCTTATCTTGTTTCCTTTTGGCTGTTTCTTAGGGGGGGAAAGTTTCCATGACATATGTGAAGTACTGTAATGTTGGAAAGCTTCCTAGCCAGTTCCTTATTAGCCAGTGCCTCAAGTGCCTGGGGCTCCTCCAGCCTAGTGGGTAATATTTCTTCTGGCTTGTAGAAGTGATTAAGGTGGGTGTGTGCACGCAGGCAAGGGTTCTGAACAAATGTGCCACAGCTGGCAACCAAGGATGGGTCAGTGGAGAAAAAGAGAAGTATGGTTGCAGTTAATGCTCTGGCTGAATGGAAAGTGATTACTCTGCCTGGTGTTATGTAATCTTGTGGTGACGGAGTAACATGTAAATTGTTTCTGCTGCATATTGAAATAATGTTCTTGTTTGTACAGGCGACATGTGGTGGGGGAGGAGAAGTAAAACACCCTTGCATCTATGCTGCGTGCTAAAAGTGGCATGTCCTCCCCAAGTCTTCTTGCTCTCCAACTAGTATCCTCCTACTATAGTCACACACAACTAAAATAGATATAATGAAATCAGTCTGGGGATAAGACATAGTTCAGGAGTAGGCAATTTATTACCTTCCAGATGTTGCTAGATTGAAATTTCACAGCATCTCTCGACATTAGCCGTGCTGTCTAGCTCGGATGGGATCTGCAATCCCCTGGAGAAGCCCAAAAAACTAGTATGAGACACTGGGCTTTCTCAGTGACCACCCCTGGCCAGTTGACATCCGCTTAGTTCCATCTTCAGTGCAGGTGCCCATGGCCAAGTCACTACCACTGGTTTAGTTGATACGATAGTATCCCTCCTGTTTGAATCATTCTTCTTGTGACATAACTTTTGCTTTTGTCTGTGGATTAAATCTGTCCTCTTTCATCTTCAGTATCTATTAAAAACCACATGACTGCTTTTCCTTTGAAGAACTCAGTGAACATACACCTGAAACTGTACATTTCAGAAACAATTCATTCACCTGAAACAATTTTCAGGTGGATACACAGTTGTTTACGGATTAATAAAGAGTGGATGGAGGAGGTAACAAGTGGGTTACCCCAAGGCTCAGGCCTGGGCACGGTGCTGTTTAGCCATTTTATTAATTACTTAGAAGAAAGATACAGAGAATGCTTATCAAATTTGCAGATGATACAAAAATTGAGGTGAATAGCTTATACCAGTGGTGTCCAAACTCTGGCCCTCCAGATGTTTTGGAACACAACTCCCACAGTCCTTTGTCATTGGCAATACAGGCTTGGAATTCTGGGAGTTGTGGTCCAAAACATCTGGAGGGCCAAAGTTTGGACACCCCTGGCTTATTCCATAGAAGATAGGAACTGAACTGGGTTAAAAACGGCAGAATGAAATGTAAGAGGAATAAATTGCAAACTTCTACACCTGGGAGTGTGGGCAGTTACAAGCTTTGGGTGGGGGGTACTTGGCTCAATAATACTGTGTGTGTGTGAAGGGTTTTGGGATTGTTGCAGATCACAAGATGAATATGAGTCAATAGTGCAAAGTGGCTGCAAAAAAGGCAAATGTTATATTAGGTTATATTAACAGAAGTATAGTCTCCAAGTCCAAATCTCATGAAGTGCTAGTTCTCCTCTACTCAGCACTAGTTAGGCCTCATCTTGAGTACCATGCCCAGCTCTGGGCCCTGCATTTCATGAAGGAGGCTACCAAAGAGGAAGAAATTCAGAAGCGGGTGATAAGGATGATCTCTGGGAACTGAAAACCAAGCCCAGTGGGGAAAGATTGGAAGAACTGGGGATGTTCAGCCTTGAGAAAACAAGACAGAGGGGATATAAGACAGCAGTCTTCAAA
Organism: Phrynocephalus versicolor; assembly: GCA_023846285.1. Taxonomy (NCBI): domain Eukaryota; kingdom Metazoa; phylum Chordata; class Lepidosauria; order Squamata; family Agamidae; genus Phrynocephalus; species Phrynocephalus versicolor. Next base: position 123,912 of record JAHTLZ010000034.1, on the reverse strand, counting down.
TACTTTAAAATTGTCCTTTAGAGGAGAGGGCAGGATTTGTTCTTGATTCTCCTAGAGTGCAGGGCAATGTAATAAAATGGCCACAATTTAAAGTAACTCAGATTTGGTTTGAATATAAAGACAATATAAAGACTTTGTTTTAAAGAAGTACAACAATGGAACTGATTACTTGGGAAGGCAGTGAGGAAATGAGGCAATATAGCTTGATTTAAATTCCTGTACTGAGCAGAAAGTTAGACTTAGTGGCCTTACACCATTATGGCCTCAGCTCCATCATTACAGGATTCTGTGATAAAAACCATGCATGCAATATAGTTAAAAGCTGCATAGGTAATACTTCTTAGAAAGTCAGTCCCTGCATCCAGACAGGATTTCTTAAAAGAGCATTCATCATTTGTTAGAAGAGTAGTACAAACTACTGTTTGAGTACAAGAGGCATAACCCTGTGCATTTCCTTCTTTTTTTTCTCTAAGGAAGAAAAAGCAGCTCAGGGGTTCATTTTGTCTCATTCATATGAATGAATCGGAAGATTATGGGAGTACATCAAATATCCATGTTTGCTTCATCTGTCTTTCTAAATTCCTCTAATTCATGTGATGAAAAACATAAATGCCTGCATCACGCACAACACAAGTCTGTTCTCATTCTTGAAAGGACATGCTGTTGTCTTTAGGATATATGCTAAGCAAGCACATAAGTGAAAGAGGTGAGCCTGTTCTCTACTTTACCTTTGTTTGCCATTGAAGAAGCAGCTGTGGGGAAGGGATATTATACTTTTACCTTTGATGAATGTTAAAGACATTACAAATATTGGAAGATTCAACAAAGCAATTGCAGCTGATACATATGGTGGCTCAGGTTAGCAAAGGACAGCGCTTACACTTCAAGGAACTACTTCAGTGCTCCCAGTCTACTATCAGAACTCTAATTGCCCACCATTTAGAGCAAAGTGGCAAATAGCTGCTTAGGGACACAGATATAACCTTTCAAACTAGCAGTGTTTCAGAGCACATGCCCAATGCAAGATTTTGGCAGGAATGAAATGTGAAGTTACAGTTATTTTACAAAAGAAAGCTATTTGCCACTCCCTCGTCCCCAGTAAAGCAGAGCAGCCTAATTTACAAAGAAAGTGCCTTCCAGTTTTTGCTGCAGTAAAACAAATGAGAATCAAATTTGCAAGTTTGTGTGTGTGTGTGTGTGTGTGTGTGTGTGTGCTGTGTCGATACAGTCGTGACTGACTCTTCGTGACCCCATGTCCATGGAGTTTTGTTGGCAGGAATACTGGAGTGGTTTGCCAGTTCCTTCTCCAGGCACCTACAACACCTGGTATTCCCGGGTGGTCTCCCATCCAAGTACTGACCAGGTTAAGCAGTATCTTTACTGAATTGGTAAAATGGTACACACAAGCTGAGATTAGAATTCTCCGGGGCTGCTGATCAGGAGAGATGTTCTAAAAAGCTTGGAGAGAAGACAAACAGTCCAAAACTTGAGCCATATATGATGCCCATGGCTCTTGAAAGGTGTTCAAAGGTCCATATGAGGCAGAAGTGTCATAGCATCTCTTCTCTCTGCAGACAAAAGTCTAGCTTGGATATCTGTAGAACTGCTTGTTGTCTTACACAGCAAGGTCACTTCACAGCATGGCAGCAACATGGAAGTTCTGTATCTAAGTATTTTAAATGAACTCTGATATATGATTACCCATTCCAGGGTTTTCTAGTTACTGTGTGCTTAGACATTACTGTTCCCTTTTTTTGGGTGCTCTCTTGGATTGTGTAGCTTGTCCAAGCTGGCTTTTGTTCCAGTGGGCAGCATGAGGAATTTACTTCCTAATCTCTGGATCCACAGTTAGGTATTCCGCTCACTGGTCTATCTAGTCATCTGTCATGCATAGAGACACCTTCTATTCAACTTTAATCAGATTGTTTCCCCTTTCTAGCAAATCCCACTTGTTGTTATGTCTTGTCAGGTCAGTTTTGGCAAGCAATACAAAAGGAATAGCATAATGAGTTACTTCTCATTACTTCAGGACGGTTCAAAATGAGTCACAAAATGAATTATTTTTAAAACATAAAAATCCTGATTTTTGTTCTTCCTGATTGTTTTACAGAAAGTAGCAATGCCACCACAGCTCTTAACTTGTTGGTCAACACGTTGCTTGCCATCCTAATAATGTCGGTTCTACCATTTCTTAACCTAAGCTGCTCAAATGTTTTGAACTGAACCATCTGTCACCTCTGGCCATTGGCTGTGCCTGCTGGGGCTGGTTTGAGTTGTTATCCAAATGCTTATGAATAGATACTGACTGTGGAAGGCTGGTGTACTCTGAGATGCTGTTTAAGCCAGACAAGATAGCAAAAACTGGAGGTAATGCAAAATGTCAATGTTTTACTGTTTAGCAGCATGAGCCAATAACGTATACCAAAAGTCTCAGTGAATGCCCTGTTGATCACTGCTTTTCAGTAAAAAGGCACCAGTTCAGGAGAAGATTTGAGGAGAAACACAAGGGAGAGGAAAGGATGAGGGCACTGCTTCTTCAAAAAGCCATGTCTCGGGAAAATGCATCCCCACAAGTATTTAATAATGAAGTCTGGAAATGTTCAAATATAAGCTAGTAGTTACATCATTATCATACAGTGAAGAAGGTTAGTTCCACACCAGGGATCATCAAAAAGGGGACAGGAACTAAAGCAGCCAACATTATAATGCCAGTGTACAAAATGGATGGTAAAGCTACACCTGAAGTACTGTGTACAGTTCTGGTCACTGCATCTCAAAAAAGACATAGTGGAACTGGAAAAGGTGCAGAAGAGAGTGATTAAAATGATTACTGGCCTGGGGCACCTCCCATACAAGGAAAGGTTACAGCATTTGGGGCTCTTTAGTCTGGAAAGAAGGCGCCTGAGGGGGGGTATGATTGAGACGTACAAAATAATGCAGGGCATGAGTAAAGTGGTTAGAGGGACCCTCTTCTCCCTCTCACAAAATACAAGAACTAGGGGACATCCACTCAAACTGTGGGTTGGGAGAATGAGAACAGACAAAAGAAAATACTTCTTTACCCAGTGTGTTGTTAGAATGTGGTGATGGCATCTGGCCTGGATGCCTTCAAAAGGAGATTGAACAGATTCCTGGAGGAAAAGTCCATCACAGGTTACAAACCATGATGGAGATGTGTAATCTCCAGGCTTAAAAAGAGGGTACTTCAAGGGCCAGATGCAGAGGTGTAGTATCAAGAGACAGATATCTAGTCTTGTGCGCTCCCAGAGGCATTTAGCAGGGCCACTGTGAGATATAGGAAGCTGGACTAGATGGGCCCTTAGCCTGATCCAGCATGGCTCTTCTTATGTTCTTATGTTCTTATGTTAGTTCACAGTTACTTCTTCAAAAAAGAAATACTTAGTGCTATTCTCTGCCTTGAAAAACAGGTCAGCACAAAGGGACAGAAAAAAAAGGAATAGGCTTGTTTGTTACTGGTGGCTGCTTTTTCCTTTGGATAAAAGAAAAAAAATACTGTCCTTAAAATAAAATGCCCTGCTTGTTTTCTAAAGTTTTGTTTAAAAATATAACTTGAAAAAATACATTCAGCAGAAATGCGGAAGTTATACATTAGAGACCCCTTGTCTGTAGGGGATTGGTTCCGGGATGCCCCATGAATAGGGAAATCCATGTATAAGAGTGAACACTCTTATCCAAGGGTGATGGCAATGCTGGTGGTGAGAGGGCGGCAGTAACAGTGACAGTGGTGGTGGGAGTGGTGGAGGTGAAAGTGGTAGCGCCATGTGGCTGTCCACATGTCCGCTGCCACAATCAGGGTGCTCGCACTGCCTTGTGCTGCAGGCAGGGTACTTGTACCACCTCAGCTGCTGGTAGATCCCTTGCGCTTGCCATCCATGGAGAAGTGAATCTGTGAATATGGGGGTCCTACTGTATCTTCATTTATTACCCTCTGCTCCTGGTGGTGCACTTGCAATTTTCTTGATCTCTTTGTTTGAGAAGTCCTATGCATGTGTACTTAAGAAATCAGAAGTTACTTGCAGTGTCTTTGTTATGGTTTAGTTCTGAACTCTGTCATATGATTGTGTATAATGCCGAAAACAGACCCTGAAAAAGTTGCTTTTTGTGGACCACAGCTACCAGTATGCTGCAACTAGCACTGCAGGTAGCTATACTGGCTTAGCAGCACAGGGAGTTGGGGTTTAAAAAAAAAACTTTTCCAAGGATCTTCTTCATTCAGCGGAAACCACTTATAAGCATTGGGTTCCAAGCTCTCATTTTTCTGAATTCAACACCTCCCACAGGATGTTAAGGGTGCATTAGGTCATTGATAATTATTCTAACATGGTTCCCTTAGGAAGGATATGACAGGAAGGATATAAATATTTATATTAGCTGGAGATTATATGCATTCATCTTGTGAATCCGAATATACTAATTAACAAATTTATGATATTTACACATCACACACTTCTTTCAAAGAGTTAAAAGACTGCTGCTTGGCAGTGCATCTATACCCCACTTTTCTTCTCACAAGGCAACACAAATTGTGCTTCCAGACATCTCCCATTTATATACTGAACAGATCCAACTCTGGTCACTTGTGTAAGTAAACACTATATCGTGTATTCTCAGACTAAGACGGTTACTTCATGTCCACTCTTGTCCTGGAAGGAAGTCCATTGCGTGTTGATATCAGTCGTGGTCACATGGTCTTCTTGCAGTTCTGTCCCTGTTCCCGTGTATGCACAGGCGTGATTGATGATACCGGCATGACTGTTTCTGCACATCCTCGTTCTGTGATGAGATGTGAAATTCCATGCCTTTGTTCTCTGTTTTTTTTTATCAGCCTGACCTTCCATTTTTTGATGTTTTGATTCTCCGAAGCCTTGCCTTCAATGCATTACAGAGCTAAGTTTGAGGCATTTGTCTTTTAATCTCTCTCCCCTGCGTTGCTGACTCCATAGGGAATGTACTGGCAAATGGCACTTCGCACTCCTGCCACTAGATGGAGAATGGCACATAGTTTGAGAAGTCTTACCTCACGAGCACTAGTCTCAGAACGAGAAGCAAGATGAGGAGATTCCCGATCGCAGTTTAGGGGGTGTGGTCAGGACGAACTCCCCTCATCCCGCAATGGACGTGGGGTTAGATTTCTTCATACCAGTCCCCAGCGGGACCGCGAACAGCGATGAGATGGATGTGAAGTATCATCCTAAGTTATCTGTCCTGGGTTGAGCCTCAAAGAATGATATAACCCAAGCAAGACTTTGTATTGAAACTTTTTGTATGAAGATAGGACAACGCAACAGAGGGAACACTGTGTCACTGTCAGTTGTTTGCTCTTTAGCCCAAATATGCTGTTGAAAACTGATATGAATGCTCCTAGATACACTTCTGTTGCTATCCATCTGTACTAGTCTCCCATAGCCAAATCTGGATTAAATATTAAAAGTAGGTGAAGAAATCTGAACTCCTGACAGTGGCCTCCCCACAGATTCAGAAGGGAGGCATCTCTGCTGGCATTTCTGATCAGGGCTGGTGGAAGGGGGTGGGTGGAAATCTCATTTCTTCTTGTTTCTTCAGCCTTGCATTGCTAAGCACAGACACACCAAGCCATTTGTGAGAAACTGTTTTGTGAAGGGAGTGAAGCCTGTTGATCTGAGCACATTAGTTGCCTCTGGCCAAGGTTATTTCCTGGAATCCACAGTCTTTTTCAGTCAGCAGCTAATACATTTTGAGACTCCATTGGCTATCTATCTAACTCTGTTTGTGCCTAAAGACTGCCCTAATGAGGCGGAGAGGTAGAGCCCAAGTTCTGGGTGGCTCCAGCAGCCGGGCTGTGGTGACCTCATTGTTGATGGAAGTGCTGAGGACTTGACTGGAATGAGCTCCACAAGCCAAAAAGGCTCTTTGAGTGGAGAAATTATTTTTCTCACAGAGCTTAAATCAAGTGATGAAATATTCATACAGCATTAAAGTGAGCGGACTGGCTGGCTGCTATCTGCTTTCTTATGGGAATATCAATAAGACTGGAGACAGCCGTAATCGAATATTCAAAGTGCCTCAATCCCTACTGTCCCTTCAGGTTCAGAGATCTTTTCGGAAACCTTGCTTTTGACTCCCCCAACCCCCTGCAGTTCCATTAGTGCAGGTAGGTGCAGATGGCTGAGTAGTCATTGGGGGTGGGGGGTAGTACGGAAGGAAAGAGTCTGAGGGGAAACAAGGTGGGGGAAGGGAAAGCCAGTGGCCACACTTGCTAAAGATGCGGGAAACTATAGTCAAAAAGTAACTTTTCCAAGCTCTGAAATCCTGTTTCTTTTTTTTTTAATTTATCATTCTTTGTTCATACACGAAAAGAACTACAATGCTGTGATTTTCAAAATGGAAAGAAAAATCCTCAAGTATGTTGCTAAAAGGAAAGCAACAAAAGCAGGTTTTCTGATTTGAATTAAGTATATCAACCAATTATTCCTTGGTGGGTTTTTTTTTCTAATTTGACAATTTGCAAAAGATTTTTCCAGTATACATTAACAATGGGGGGTTGTTTTGTTTTGTTTTTGCAATTTTAAATGTTATCCACCTGGCTGAGGTATGTTCTTGGCCTTAGCATGAAATCTATTGTTGAACACATCTGTCAACATCTGGAAAAGATAAATGGAGACTCCTTTTCCTGATGGAAAAAGTTAACCCGGTGCTTGAGGCAATAAAGATGGGTTTCACTTGATTAAATTTACAGGTAAGTAATATCCTACACGTGTGTTGTACACACAAATATAAACACCTATTTTACTGCTATATTTTTAGACTTAAAAAAGTATACTTGTTCCTTTTCTTCTGACACATTTGTGAAACAAATCTTGCAAGCTTTACTCATGCCATGTAATGTCAGTTTATCTCCTGTTGTAATTACAAATGTAATAAATTTAGTAGCCATCCAGAAGACGTTTCTGGACCAGGCCAGTATTTAGACTACAAAATTGTTTCTTGATTGTGTAGCTTGATTTTTATCATGCTTTTGAAAGCATTTTATGTGCAACAGTTTATCACAAAGCAGCTTCTTGCAAAAAAACACAAAAATATCTAGTTTGTTGCGATAGGCGCTCTTGACTCTTTACTACTGAGTATGTAAGAGCAAGCAGAGTAGGAAATTGATGGAGAAACACAACTCAACACGGGAAAGTATAAACTTGAACTTAATGTATTAAAGAGTTCTTAGGCATTCATTAGCACACAACATAAACACAGAGCATGACAGCATAACATACAAAGAATACAGAGAGGCATAACCTGATTTACAACAGATTGAGCAGGGTGACCGGACATACATCAGAGTGAACTGATCTTCAGGTGAAGTCTCACTTCTAACTCCTCCTTAATATACAGACTTCTACCCAATCATGTCACACCACATCATCACCTCTTTACTCTGTCCCAGCAGAATTACATGCTGACCATTACATTGAAACTCCTCACAGACATAATCAAATTACAAAGCTTACAATATTTAATTTTAACATACACATACAAATTGTATTGGCAACTTGAGTCAACAGTTGGACACATACGCCAAAGTAGGGTTCATGTCACAGGTTCTTAGTCCTAAACAATGATGCCGATGGATGTGCCCCATGGATGTACTGGACGTATTTTTTTTAATTTATTTATTTATTTTATTTTATTTTTACAACTTATATGCCGCCCACTACCCAAAGGTCTCTGGGCGGCTTACAATAAAGAATTAAGACAGTTAAAACATCAAATATCAATAAATAATTAAAACAATAATAAAAACCTTACACTAAAATCATTACACAAAAATTGCCATCAGAGGACCCACAGTCTTTGTTGTATCAATTAAAAAACTTCTGGAACAGGAAGGTTTTTACCTGGTGCCGAAATGTCATCAATGTTGGCGCCAGGCGGATCTCACTTGGGAGGGCATTCCATAGCTTGGGGGCAGCTGCCGAGAAGGCCCTGTTCCTACAAGCCATCCCTCTCACCTCCTTGAGGGATGGCTCTTTCAAGAGGGCCCCCTGGCTCGGGATTAGTTTTAGGGATAGACTACTGAAATAGAAGCCCACTGCTGTCACAAGGGAATGATATAACACCACTATGTGTTTGTATCCAATCTGTCTCCCTGACATCATACGACATGTGACTGGAGAATGCCTCTTAACATGTAAGCCAGATTTGTTGACATGCTGAGAGGCCTGCTTTCACCCTAGTTATTAATTTTTCAATTGCCAATTTCCTTCCTTTGTTGGCTGTCGGTATGTTAATCAGATAAATGTGTACCATTAGCATCTCTGTTGAAGAAAAGATTTCTGTAGATGCAACGTTTCTCCTTTTGGCATAGGTAGACCAAAACTACCAAAAATTGTATTTCTTAGATAGAAATAGAAAGAAGACAGGTGTCATGGACAGTTTGCCCTGCATGATAGTGTCATTCCTGGATACTATAAATTCTTTTTTCTGATACCTGAGGTATGACCAACGGCAATGCCAGCTGGGGCATTCTGAGAGCTGAAGTTCAAGTTGTCACAAAGCATAAACTTTACCACTAAACTAAATGTTTTCCTCAAGATTATTTCATCAGGACAACATCATCCCTACTGATACTGGCTGTAGGTATAAAAGTTCATCCAGCTGCCGATATCAGTCTATTTTGTTCATTAGGGGTATACTATTAGCCTTCCTGATCCTACCTCCCCCCCATTAGTCTGTTAAAGGTATAAAATGAAATAAAAACCCTTCAGCTCCCACTCCCCTTTCCTGATTCTCATTTCAAAAATGTGCCCCATGTACAGCCCACCCCCCCATGGTGCCGCCACCTGCCACCCGCCGTCCGCCCGCACCCCCTGTGGTGCCCCCCCGCCGCCACCCGCCACCCGCCGCCCACCTGCCCCACCCACCGCCACCTAGGGCGTAAAAAAACCTAGCGCCGGCCCTGGGTCTGTGGTTAGGTACTGGTTGGACAATTCTCTCTCAGCCTCTTGAGTGTAGCTTGATTCTTCCATGACATCCAAAGCATCTCTCTTATCTGCTTTTTCATGACTGCGCTGGGATTGTTCTGGGGAGGTTGTATGGTAAGATATGTCCATTCTTGATTGTCTCACCCTGGGCATAGTGGCAAAGCATTCAATACAAAAGTTCATTTGTTTGCTTGTTTGTTTGCTTGCTTGCTTGCTCGTTTAAGTTGTGTATAAAAGGTTTTTTTTTACTTAGGAAGTTCATAAAGGGAATAAAAGTGGCCAAGAGAAGTGGTGCAAGTTTTGTAAGTTGTGGATTCTGCAGAAAATACCTCTGGGTTTTTGCAGTTTACCACAGGTGTTTCCACGAAAGGATCCATATTGGCAGAAAGCTGTTAATGATTTAAAAAGTGGAATTTTCTCCCTTCGAAGAAACTATACGGATGCCTCACCATCATTTTGGGGGGCAACATACATACCAACTTGTTTTTATTTAATCTCTTTACTAGAGGGGACAGCAAGCGTGGGGGCTTCGTCTTATTCCATTGCTCGGAAAAGGATTTCCCTTTGCAGGTGTTTGGATACACTTGTTCTGTTCTGTTCTCTAGGCCAAGAGGTGACAAGGATGATTCCAGTGTTCTTCCATTGGACTGTTAATCATCTTGTACTAGGCAGATTACTGAATCTCTTAACAAGCTCCAAAACTGTTATGCAACAGGCCAAGGTGTTCCTAATATAGAGATCTACTGTAATAGATACTGCAATCCATATCATGATTTTTTGTTGAGCATTTTTCCCAATCAAAGGACTGGTTGGCAATCCTTCATCTGTGTCTTTGCTTTCTATAATAATTTCTGCCCCAGATACTATTCCCACAAATATTGTTTCTTCGTTGCTAGGGAAGGGCACAGAGTCATGTAAATAGTTAAGATCTTTTCCCCTAGTTGGATCCTTTTGGCAGATCTCATCAACACTTGCTTTTCCTTCAGATGCCCTCAGGATGGAAGATGGGCAGGAAGCACTTGGAAGTAGCAGAGTTGGTCCCTATGCTCTGTGCTTACAGCCGTTCCAGGCATGTGGTGGAGGCGGAAGGCAGGTCTCTCGGGTGCATTTTGTTTGTGATGGCTGAGAACCTGGGACTGCTTAAGCCTAAAGCTCTCTGGTGGCCTTAGGTAGGTCTCTGCTTCTCAACTTTATTTACTTCATGGGGTTACTATGAAGAAAAAAATTGGATAATGGTTTTACAGACATGATAAATGAACCAACAGGATACATTTATGTTGGACAAAGGATCAGAGTAGCTTCAGTGGTGTCAAGAAGAACTATTCCAGGCTACTGCTCCAAATGCTATGTTTGCGTTATACAGCAAGCATGGATGAGGAAAGTTGGCCCAGGCTGTTTTGCAGGCTCCTGAAAGAGGTTTCCCAAGGTGCATTCCTGTGAAAACTAAGTACACTGGAAAAGCTGCCAAGCTCACCTCTCACTGAGGTCCAGCTTATTTTGGACAATTTTCATTTGTCATTCATAAATCCTCATTTGCATGGGCCTTGAGCTCTACCACATAGTTCCCTTGGCTTGCTAGGAAAGAAATGAGTGTCAGTAATAAAACCAACAGGAAGAAAGAGAGAAGAGTGAAGATTCATTTGGAATAGTAGGTGGAGGGACATGGTAGAATGTGTGGCGCACTTGGATGTGGCAAAAGGCATCTCCAAAGAGGAGCAGAGGTTCCATCCAGGCCCACCAGGGAGGATGGCAGCCAAAAACAGTTGGTTTAAGGCCTGAACTTGAAAAAGGCTGCCAACTTGGAGAAGGGGGTGGGGACAGCAGGAGGATGGTTGAAAGGGTGCAAGAAATGAGAGAACATATATTATGGGTTTTCTTAGTGAAAGAAACTGCAGGACTCAAGAGCTGCTGTTGGCCAGTGAGGCAACTGCCTCATATGACAAACGCTGGGGGCTCACAGCAGTTGCCAGAAGCAAAAGGACACCCCATATTACTTGAAAGCTGGGGGTGAGAACTCTTCCAAATACTTTGCTACTGTAGGTTGCGTTACGTTTATCTTTCTAGATATTTTAAGATTACAGTTTTTACTTAGTCTGCATTGAAAAATGGCCCTCTGTCACTATTTCCTGCCTTTCACCACCTGTCATCCATACTGGGTTCACATTTCTGCTGCCTCCTACTGCCTAGTTATGTTACTTCTTCCCTAAAGTGACACTGCAGCTATCTGGAAGTTGAATAATGGCAACTGGACTTATTTTCTTGAGGGAGCGAAATGTTTTGCTGCTCATCCAAGCAGCTTCATCAGTCTGGGGAAAGTTAGTGGCTCCCAAATTATAGTTCACTTTGATTTCACGTCCCCCTGGTCTGAATAGGCTCATAAGTTGAGCAATGGCCTGAATAGGCTCAATAGGTGGGAAATGGCCCGGGGTGCATGAAAGTCCTACCTATGCAACATTGCCCAACACCCATTAAGTATGGGTCGTTAGCTATAACCTTGCTAGTGGAGATGTGAAGTGCTTCTGATTTGATAGGTGCTGTGAGTTAGGGCCCCAGGTTTTTTTAATTTTTCCCCTCCTGGCCTGCTGGCTTGCAGGCTGAACCGGCTCACCCACGGGCTGGACTGGCTGGACCACGGGCCAGAGGGACTTTTATTTTTTTATTTTTTATTTTTTTTTATACTCCCCGATGCAGGGTTGTGCTTTTTCCCTCCTGGCCCCATCCGGAGTTCCAGGTGGTGACAGGGTAGGAGAAAGGGGGGGGGGGATGAAAAATGAAATGAAACGAAATGGAAATTTCTGTTTTGTTTCATTTCATTTTCCTTTGATCGGTTAGATCGTTATTCATTTTGTTAGCTAACAAAATGAATAACGAATAACGAAAGGAATTAAACATTCATTTCGTGCCCATCTCTAGTCACTATGCTGTTGCTGTTAGATAGTTGGGGAAGATAATTGCACAGGAAAAAAAATGCTCCCTGCTGAGGGAGAAGCCGAAGGGTTTCCAGAAGCACAGTCATCCTCATTTAACTTTCTCTAGGAAAGGTCTCTATGAGCTGCTCCCCTTGAAGAAGACTCAGCAAGAGTGCCCCATCTAGGGATGCTGCCACCACCTGCCAGTAAGTGTAGCAAGTCAAGTCTCTGTTCATTCTTACGGCTTGTTTTCTTCTCTGGCAGCCACACAGCTTGCCTGAGCTTTTCTTTGGCCAAATTTTCAAGATGTTAGTTCTGGATTTTAAATTCCCTCACCACCTGTACCTGGGTGAATACCTAACCCAGTTAAGAGTTTCACTGATTGCTACTGCTTGTAGAATAATTCATTAAAATTAAAAACAGAGATGCCTTGGTTATGAGACTCTAAAGTTAAATACCTGTATTAAATCAAGCCTCTCTTTCAGGACGTATCCCTGAACAAAGAACAAACAACTAGAAAGACCAACCATCTGAACTTCTACATATTCTGTTCGTTGACGAACCTACCTAATGTTAACTAGGTACTTTTAGGAATCTTTGGGGACACATAATCTGGACATCCCAGGCTCTTGCTTTGACAGATCAAACTTCCCTTCCTGGGAGCTACCCAGCCCTCATAAGAATACCTTTTCTTCATGAGAAGATATCATCTTGTTGTGCAGGTGCTACAGCCACCCAGAGTAGTGGCATTATTCGTAGATTAAAGATGTGCTGAAACCATTACATATACTGTACTTTACATATATTCCCTGACAGTGTTGTATGCTATGCTTAGAATGTATATTTCTAATTCATCCCTAATAATAATTTAAAATTAGTTTGAGCATTGGAACAAACTGTTCTTAATAAGAAATACAACTGGACTTCTTTTCTTGTCGGATCAAAATATTTCGTTACTCAGCCAAGTAGCTTCATCAAAGTTGGTAAGAGGCTTCCAATTTATTTATTTATTTAAGTTTGTCACCACCCATCTCCTCTGAGGGGACTCTGGGCGATTACAATATAAAACACAATAAAACAATGAATATTTAAAAATCTAAAAACCATCTAAAACTACCAATATACATATAAAAATTATCAAGAGTAAGCAGCAAAGCTTTAAAAGAGAGAAAATCTATGATGTTAGCCATCTCCAGACTCCAGGCTGCTTGTTCCACCCCAGGCAAGCTGGCAGAACCACGTCTGCAGCCTCTTCCAGAAGGCCGGGAGCAAGGGGGGGGGGCTGTCTCATCTCTGGGAACATGGTGTTCCAGAGGGCTGGGACCACGGCAGAGAAGGCTCATCTCGTAGACCCAGGCAGGTGAAATTATCTTGTTGACGGGTCTGTAGCATGCCCTACCTGCATGATCAAGTGAGATGGGTTGATGTAATGGGGATGGGTGGGCCCTCAGATAACCTGGCTCCATGCCATGTAGGGCTTTAAAGGTGATAACCAACACCTTGAATAGGACCCAGAAGCATACTGGCAACCAATGCAGCTCACATAACTAAGGTGCTACATGTGCTGATCTCAGGGCACCAAGAATAACCCACACTGCTGCCTTCTGGGCCAACTGTAGCTTCCAAATACTCTTCAAGGGTTGCCCCATGTACAGCACATTGAAATAGTCTATGTGGGATATAACAAGGTCCCGAGTGACTGTTCGGAGGGCTTCCTGATCCAGGAAAGGATGAAACTGGCATACCATTTTATAGTTTATGGTGTATATAAAATTACAGTTTACCTTGGTCCCCCCCCCACCAGTTGCTATGTCTAGTTGCCATGACTCAATTCAAATATAAATCAAAAGTGTGTTTAATGACAGCCAGACAGCCACAGTCCTACCTAAATTGCTTTATAAACAACAAGTTGTTTAAAAAGCAGCTAGGAGTTCAATCATGGGAATTGATTTTAGTGTGTTTCATGACATAACTGTCTGGGAGGGCTAGGCTGTAGAGGAAAGTACAAGGCTTAGCAGGTGAATTTCTCCATAAATGTAACATACACATATTTGCAAAAAATGAAGGGGTTGTGCTGACGAGACCAAGTCCACAAAGGAATAAATCAACCAAATGGGCAAATGAGATTGAGTGGTTTCTTGTGGCATGACATTGCACAGAAAATAGTCTATTTCATTAGTCAGAAATGTGTACTAGTATGCATGAACATATAGATATTAGATGTGCACTCAAGAATATTATTGCTTTATTTAAAATATTTTTCTATCACTGTTTAGTCTTATGATTAGAGGACCCCATGGGACAGACAAGAAGAAGAAGAAGAAGAAGAAGAAGAAGAAGAAGAAGAAGAAGAAGGTTTTATCTTATCATGATAGGGCAGTTTATGAAATGTAATCTTGAAAATTCTAATGAAACCTTCTGGAATAAAAATGCTAAAAACTAACGAATAGGTAGGTAGATAGATGCATGAACCAATTATAATAGCTTACAAAGGTTTATCACATATAGATGCCTTGTTACACCCACAGATAAGTATCCATTCTTCCTTGTACTGGCTAGATGCAAGGTTTGCTAATCCAAACCTTGCTCCAGGTTTGCAGTAGCAATAGTGTTGTGCATAAAGTGCATATACTGTATGTGTGCATTTTGTGCACAAGTGTTGTGTGTGAATTCAGAATTGGAGCAAAATGTAAGGGGAGGGGAGGAGACTATAGCCTGAAACCAAGAACTGTTATGACCTTAATCTAGCCCTAGAGCAGTGGTTCTCAAGCTGTGGGTCCCTAGATGTTCTGGGACTGCAACTCCCAGAAATCCTGGCTAGCTCAGCTAGAGTTATAGACTTCTGGGAGTTGCAGTCCAGGAACAACTGGGTACCCAAAGGTTGAGAACCACTGCCATAGAGCATTAGACACTCCTATGGGCCATATGGACCTGCTGTTCCAAACTCTCATGAGATCTGAGGAGCACCCTATTGTAAGTTCATGACTTGAAGCGTGTAGGAGATTGTCTATGTGGCATTTTGCTTCCAGTTCCAGTTTGAGGGAGGAACAGTGTTTCTGCTGAGCTCGACTCCCCTTTAAAATGTTTGAACTTTTAAATCCTTAGTCTATCCAGCCTGAAAAAAAAAGACAAAACACGTTTTGGGGTTAATAATGGGCCACACTTTATTAATATTTTATCAGACTATTCCTCCTACTGTTGGTTCCTAGAAGGGGAACCTGAAAGGGCAAGTGGCGCTGGGGGATTTACCCATTACACAACTAGGGTTTTAACCCGTGGGGTAGTGACCCCCAGCAATAAAGTTGTGGGCAGCCCTTCAACGAGCTTTAAGAGAAGGGTCATAAATCACTGTTTACTGTCATATCTATTTCTACGCCTAATGTGGGATTTTACGGGCTGCCCTTGTACTAAGCAGTATTCAGCTAAGGGACTGTTCTGCCACTTGCCCTTACCGCCATAGGAAGTGGGGCTAAATAGTATGCCTCCTTCCCCCCACCCAGTCGAGGAACCTGGCGCAGAGTCCCCTGTAGATGTCAGACAGAAAGAGCTCAAGGCCCACATCAGATAGATGCACGCCATCAGCTTGGTAAAGGTGAGGTCTGCCAAACCGGATAGTGTGGTGGGCGATCACCATGCCCCTGTGGAAATGGACAAAGTTGCCCACCTCTCTGTTGACACACTTCTGAGCCCTGTCGATTCTTTTGGTGTTCTGGGCTCTGTTCCATACAAGGCAGGGTAGCAAAGGATGCACACCTGTGGGTACGACTCAATTAGATTCAGCAAGTCCGCTTTAGCACATAAAATTAGATACTTGCTAGGGAGGCGCACCAGATCATTGCCGCCAAGGTGAATGACTAAAATAGCAGAGGGTGCGATGCTCAAGGCTTAGGAGGCGGTTGCCATGAAAGCATCCCATCTCATCCCGCGCAACCCTTTCCAGTCCAGCGCCACCCACGCTCCTAGGCCAACGTCCGCCTCCCAACTTGAACACCATGCATATGCGGCTGCCCAGAAGATGTGGCTGTGTCCCAAGAGCAGGACTTGTGCTTGTGTGAGCAGCAACATTCCTGAAAATAAAAACAGACTGTAACATAGGCAGTGGCATGCAATGGGCCAAGAGGCGGTTCATGCCATGGGCACGAGCTAGAAAGTCAGGAGCGGCCAGATGTAGGATGGGTACATCTGCAATTTCCATTTACCTATGGCCTGAATATCCAGTGGGCCGAAGCCCATCACCACTGCGGTTGAGGTGGTGCCAATTTGAAAAAAAAAATGTGTGCCAAAATTGCAGCCTGGAGCTCCTGTATGGGCTAGAGCTGTGCTGATGACTCTCCAGAATTGGTACTTAGTCAACGGGGAGCTGTCCCGGTGGCTGAATCAGGGGCTAGCAGCATCACCCCTACAAGCAAGGCAATCCTCCAGAGCCCGCAATGGGCAAGAGTGGGATTGGCGCAGCACCTCAATACAACCCGCTGGCCCCTGTCCTTTTGGTTAGTCTTAGACCTGCATAATGTAAGGGTGACCGCCCGAATGGTTGCTACATCAGCCCTCTGCAGAAAGGGTCCTGACAAATCATACTTTGATTGCGCCACCAGCTCACTTATTCGTAGGGCAGCGAAGAAGGCAGTCAAAGTGGCTTCTCTAAAGAGGCACACTTCAAAATCACTGGAACAAATGCCTGACCAAAGGTCACTGAGGCGTTTCAAGAGCTCAGGGGAGATGGGGGGTCTCTGGAGTCCAAAGTTCTGACCCTCTCCCTGGACCACCCCTCTATCATCTTCTGCACTCTAAATTCGACAGCGGGGAGGGGGCACCCATGCGCCCTGGCATAAAAGGACAGCACTGACATTCTGCCTTGGATGGATCTGGGGGCTAAGCCCAGTTCATGCAGGTTAACCGCAAACTGGGCAACTTGGTCCCTTGTAGGCAGCCATGAGGGATAGAAGCCTGTTCTGGTGCCGAATGGGTTGTATTCTGCAACAGCGGCCAAATAACTCTTCCTGGCGCTGCTCACAGCCCCCTTCTATAGAGAAGCTTTTTATTGTTTCACGAAAAGAGTTCACTTTCCAGTGCTGATCAAAGCTGAGCACTTTCCCCACCTTTGACTTTAAAACGCCTCCTTTTAGAATGACAAAACTTCCATAAATTTTATAAAGAAAAAACTATTAATCAATGGGAGATGTTGATAATTGGCAATTTGTGGCATTCTTCAAGAACAAAGTGGAGGTGTTAGTTGGGATCTAGATCACCAACTTAACAGTAGTAGATCATTTTAGGATGTCCACTGCACTACCTACCTTGTCATTAGAGATGGGCACGACTCAGAAAAATTGTTCGTTTTCGTTTTCGTTTTCGGCTAGGGGTCCGTTTCAGCTCGTTTCCGTTTTCGTGAGCTAATTTCAAAATTTTTCGTTTTCATTTTGTTACGTAACGAAAATGAAAAAATGAAAACGAAAACGAAATTTTTTTCATTTCTTCCCATTTAGTTCCATTATGTGTTTTTCCAGTAACGAAAAACGAAAATTGGCTCGAAATTAGTCGTTTCGTTTCCGTTTTCGTTCCAGTTCTGAGCCGTTTTTCATTTTTTGTTTCGTTACGTAACGGAAGCGAAAAACGAAAATGAAAACGAAAATACCGCTAAGTTGTGCCCATCTCTACTTGGCATATTTAATTAAATCAGTATCAATCTGCTTCTCCATCTGAGGTTCACAGTGTACTTTACTGTTGTAGGGCCACTTCCACCTCCCTAGATCTTGCCCAGCCTGACTTTTAAAAGCTGCCAGTCATCAGTGTTTCTCTTCAAGTAGTTCTGTTTCCCTCAAAGTAGACCCTCATGAAGTCCATGCAGAAGAAACCCAATCTGGCAGTGGGTGAAAGTAACAGCTATTGCCAAAACTCTGAAAGTCCCCATTAACAGGAGAGTCAAGCAGGCTTATGTTCTTGCTCCTATTTTATTTAACCTGTGTATCAATGATCAGCCCCAGTGAATAGTCACTGCTCCAGATTGGGTCACTTGGCAGTTCCCAGTCTTTATGCAAATGACATGATATTACTTTATCACACTAAGATAGGTCTAATACAGTTAGTCGCATAATGCATCAATTTTCTCTCCTGTAATAAAATGACCTTTAATTATAGCAAATCTAAAATAATGGTATTCAGTAAGATGTGGAAACCGCAACCTTGGATATTTCATGGGAGATTTCAAGTACTGTACTTAGGACTAATTTTCCAGTATTGTAATTAATGGGATAGACCAGGGCTGTCCAACTTTGAACAGGCTGAGGTCTACTTTTTCCAGTCCAAAGTGCCTGAGGGCTACTACACTAAAACCTCTACTTACGGATTTTATCCGTTCTGAGCACATGCTCATAAGTAAAAAAAAAAAAAAGAACTGTAAGTAGAGCAGCGGTTTCCCATAGGAATGCATTGAAAATCAATTAATCCATTCTGGAACAGATTTCAATGCACCATGGCACTTGGACTGTCCCACTCAGTTGAGACAGTGGGCTGGCAGACCCAGAACTTTGCTGGGGCAGTGGTGGCCCTTGGGATGGGGGAGGGAGGGGTGGAGAACTTATCCCCTCACTTTTTAAATTGATGACCAGTGGGCTACTTTTGAACCCTTCGCAGGCTACCAGTAGCCCGCGGTCTACCTGTTGGGCAGGCCTGGGATAGACATTGGGAGCTTTTACACGACCCCTAAAATCCGAGGCAAAGGGCTCCCAAATGCGGAGCTTAAAATTGTTTTCCCACCAGCTGCGCACTTTTTTAAAAAATTAAGTACGACCACGCCCACCTAAGAGTGCCCCAGCGCATTCACAGCCCCCTCTCCAGCGATCCCTTGTGGGAGAAAGCCGCAGCCTCGGCTCCGCTTGCGGCGCTGAGACCGCAGCCCTTTCTGGACCGATCTCTGCAGCGGGGAGTTGACAGCTGAGCTGGCTGTCACCTCCCTGCAGTGGAGATCAGTTTTGAAAGAGCTCCGGTCCTACCTCCATGTGCGGAGGCGAGAACGGGGCTCTCACAGTCCTCCCCCACTGGCGATGACAGCCGGGCTGTCATCGCCAGTAGGGAGGAACAAACTAAACCTAACTGAACTAATTTGTTCTGGTTCTTTTCTGTTCATTCCTAAATTATTCTGGGCGTCGTTATTCGTACCGTTAGGTAACGGAACGAATAACGGATAACGGAACGAAATTTTTTTTCGTTTCATGCCCATCTCTACTATGGATTACTACAACTACAACAGGGACTACAGGAAAGAAGAAGCCTAAATTATTACAGTAGAACAAGTAAAGAAAAATTACTTGAGGTGGTAAAAATGGATAATATTTTGAAAACAACAGGAACAAAGGCTCAAAATAAGAAACAAAATTTGAAAATGTATTAAACAGTTGGAAAAATAAACAATTACATAGACGACAGTTGATGAATATTGATGGAAAGCATACTAATAATTCAACATGGGCATGGCTAAAACATATGAAGGCTTGGTTTTTGCTGCATAAGAACAAACTCTTCAAACTGATGTGATGAAAGATGAGGTTCAAGGAAACTGTGTTACACCTTATCTGTTAATGTCCAAAGATTGCATAAACAGATTATGAATTAGACAAGACAGAGTGGTTTTTAAGCAGAGGCTGGATGGCCATCTGTCAGAAATATTGTGAGGGGGTTCCTGCATGGCAGGGGGTTGGACTAGATGGCCCATGAGGTCTCTTCCAACTCTATGATTCTCTGATTCTATGAGTGAAAAATTAGTGCACTGGCCATTGTGCAAAAAAATAATAATAATTTGCTACCTTCCAAAAATCCATGAGAACATCAGAAGGCGTCAGAAAATGATGAAGTCAAGACCTTGTTGGATTTCTAGATTCATGAATATAACACACCAGACACAGTAGTAATAGAATCAAGAATTGTCTGGATCGCAGACTTTGTAATTCCAGGGGATGCCAGAGATGAAGTTAGAGAAGTGAAAAACTAACAAAATGCAGAGATCTGGCAATTAAAACATCTTGTTTGTAGATGAAACACGCTTCAGTGGTCTCATTGGGGCTTTGAGAACAATATCAAGAAATTTCACGCAGTATTATAAGCAGTTGCAGATCTCAGAAATAACAAGGAATATTAGGAGCAGCATACATACAGTATTCCTGCCAAGAAAACTCCATGAACATGGGGTCACTAAGAGTCATGACACACACACACACACACACACACACACACACACACACACACACACACACACACAGCATCGAAATTTAACAGTCATGTAGTTTTTTGTTTAAAACTTATATTTGTTATACAGTACCTGTCAATGTTTTTATAATTTTGATTGATTGTATCTTGTATTTTTAATAAAAATAATAATGTTCTATGATTCTTTGATTGTGTGATAAGTAGCTATAATCTTCAAAGCTTTGAAAAATGTATTCCCTTTTAATTTCATCCTTCCTTGACAGAATCTGAAGTAGTGTATGTGTTTTGCTCCATCTGTTTCATCCTCAAATGCTTTGAGGCGGCTTACACTTGAGACAAAGTAGCCTGAAGTCTTTCAACCAACTATGCAGCTGCACAACACCTCTTCTCTTCATGCATCTACCAAATAATGATCTGCCCCACATAAACACATATCATGAATGGCCCAGTATTCTACTGCTGGTTTCCACTTAAAGACAGGAATGCAACCAAAACCTTGTAAACAAGAAGCAGTTTGATTATAATTCTGGTAACATTTTGTTCTATTTTTGTCACAAGATGCTAATTTGATTTTTACCTCTGTAGTTGAAAGAAAAGCGACATCCTTTCACATCTAATTTCTCCCCTGGCAGGTTATGAAGCTTTTGCTTTCAGAAGGGAAAAAACTGGCAGGAGGTGATGGAAGTCAAGTCCTTTTTATCTTAATCATTTCAATAAAGAGAACAGATGTTTGTTATGTTATGTTCTTAACTTTGGTTGGCTTGTGTACTTTTCCTTTAGCTTCTCAAGGCAAAGCTGCCCCAGTGAAATAACAGAGTATAATTCTCCTTGTCTAATAATGGGAACTTTGGAAGTTTGTGGGGTGGGGAGGGACTGAGAATATATAGTCCTCTCTCTTGAGCTATGAGTGCCCTCTAATGGTCAGCAGTGCACCAATACAGTAATAGAATCTTCAGTTCTCTTTTCCATCAAACCATGCCTGCAAAAGTTGCTCCATTATTTTTAAAAGTAGGTTTTAATGCTATTTCAGTCTCTGCTTTGAATCATAAGATTAATTCATTTTTGCACAACAGGTTCCTCTTGCTGTTCTATATGCTGATGTTGCATTTTCATTTGATATTTTATTATACTGCTTGAATTTTCTAATTGCATGTATATTGCCTGGACTGGAAAATTGAGTTTAATTGCTGACTAGCAATATCATAGAATCATATCAAAAATAGTAAAGTTGGAAGAGGCCTATGATGGCATCAAATCCAAGCCCCCCTGCTCCAGGCAAGAATAGAAATCAAAGGATATCTCCCAGCTAACATAAGAACATAAGAAGAGCCATGCTGGATCAGGCCAAAGGCCCATCTAGTCCAGCTTCCTGTATCTCATAGTGGCCCCACCAAATGCGTCAGGGAGTGCACGAGACTAGATATCTGTCTCCTGATACCACTCCCCTGAATCTGGCCCTTGAAGTACCCTGGTTTTGAGCCTAGAGATTACACATCTCCATAATGGTTTGTAACCTGTGATGGATTTTTCCTCCAGGAATCTGTCCAATCCCCTTCTGAAGGAATCCAGGCCAGATGCCATCACCACACCCTGTGGCAATGAGTTCCACAGACTAACAACACACTGGATTAAAAATATTTTCTTTTGTCTGTTCTCACTCTCCCAAAGCTCAATTTGAGTGGCTGTCCCCTAGTTGTGGTATTTTGTGAGAGGGAGAAGAGCGTCCCTCTATCCACTTTACTCATGCCCTGCATAATTTTGTATGTCTCAATCATATCTCTCCTCAGGTGCCCTTTTTCCAGACTAATGAGCCTAGCCCCAGCTAGGTGTCCAAATTTCTCTTCAGTGCTTTCAGTGTTGGAGCACTCAGCACTTTTTGAGGTAATTGGCTCCATTGCCATACTGCTCTAACAGTTAGGAAGTGTTTCCTGATATTGAGTTGAAAGATGGGTTCTTGTAACTTTAATTTTTTTTCTATTTTACATATAAAGGGTAACGAAATGGGTAAGGATAATGGGTAGGGTCTTTATAGGTTAAAAAGGGCACCATTACATGGGCTGTTTACATCATTTCCATTATTTTGATACTGAGAGATTAGAAGTCTTATCTACTGTTGGAGTCGTTTATTTACGAACTTCTTTTACATAAAAGTCATAGAGTGGTCTCCAGTTTTCTTTTATCTTCTGTACGTCTTTCTCTCTCAGGAGTTCAGACAGTATGTCCACCTCTGCTGTTTCAAATTATTTTTCGAAAAGTTCTTGCTGGTCAGGTATTTCTGTTCACAGCATTCCCTGTGAATCCCAATATTAATAAAAATGTTGAAGAGCCTTGGGGTCCACAACTTGTTACCCCCTCCCACTTAGAGAAGGAGCCATGAATCATCACTCTATGATATCGTTCTGTAGCCAATTGAATTAATGACTTGGCCAAGGGAATGCAGGGAATTCTTATCAAATTCGCAGATGACAGAAAATTGGGTCGAATAGGTAATATCCTGGAAGACAGAAACACTATTCAAAATGATCTTGAGGCTTCACCTTAAGTATTGCATCTAGTTCTGGAGACCACACTTCAAGAAAGATGCTAACAAACTGGAAGGTGACAAGGATTATTAGGGGGCTGGAAACCAAGCCGCATGAAGAAAGACAGAAAGAATTGGGCTTGTTTAGCCTAGAGAAAAGAAGACTGAGGGGTGATATGATAGTACTTTTCAGATATTTGAAAGGATGTCATACAGAGGAGGGGCAGGATCTGTTCTCAATCATCCCACAATGCTGAAGGGGCAATAATGGGCTCAAGTTACGAGAACCCAGCTTTCAGATGAATATCAATAAAAACTTCCTAGCTGTTAGAGAAGAACAGTGATGGAGCTGATTACCTCAAGAGATGGTGAGTGATCCAACACCAGAGGCATTCAGGAGAAATTTGGACAACCACCTTCAATTTGTATTCCTGCCTGGAGCAGGGGTTGGACTTGATGGCCTTGCAGGACTCTTCCAACTTCACTATTCCCTGAGTCTCTGGTTGCATATGCACCTTACAGTTGATTTATCCAGCCCACATCTAGCTAGCTTGCTAATCAGGATATCATGACAAACTTTGTCAAAATGTATTCAATTAATTTAAAAAAGCTCCAATAGATGAATGTGAGATAGTGTAATCCTGCACCCATAATTCAAAAAGCCAGGTAATTGCCTGCTATTGGCTGGAAGAATAAGGATATTGTGTGCCTTGCTGCCAACAAGAAAAAGGATGCAAAGTTTTACTTAGCAAAGGGCAGCCTGAATATTGATAATGCCAGTAGTCAAGATGACCTACAGGACACTGTCTTCTGCTCACACCCATTCACAAAGGGACAGTATGGAGGGGAACATCCCCAAAACTTCCTCCCTTTTTCAGCAAGTGTTAATGGTAGTGAGAAGAGGGTGTTCTGTAGAACAGCTGGTCATATGGTCCCCCAGGGGCCCTGGCACAGTTGAAGGGGGCCACAGAGTGGAAACAATTCTTCATTTACCACATTATAAGGTTTTTATATAGTTCTGATTCAGTCTATATTTCTTTCACATTGTGTTTATAAATGTGGCCAAAAATGTTGAGAATGGCCGCTCTAGGCGATCCTCACTGACACCATTTGTCTGACTTTGTAGGGCTTGGCATCCCTTTTCCTGCTGGTCATGTGGGCACAATATTGTGCAGCAATTGGGCCATTCCTGGCTTTTTGAATTTTGGGTACAGAAGCACACTATCCCACACTCACAAGCCAGGTGGCTTTTTAAGATTGAATTTCTAGGTTTTTTTATATGCATGCAGTACACACAAATTCCAATAGAAACTTCCTTCATGTAGAATTACTCAGTGCTAAAGGGTTCTAGAAGATCAGCACTTAATTTATACTATGGTTACTGGAGAAGGCAGAGACATGAACAGCTTGGATGTGGCTGTAATTCGTCTGTGCCAAAATATTTTGAAGTGCTGTTTTGGGCTTAGTGAAATGACGCAGCAAAGCTTTGTGTAGGTATAACATACATTGGTGAAACATAAACACTTTTACCCTCTCAGGTAATTATGTTGCTGTGACTGCACCACAGAATGCAGGCTAGAAAGCTATGTTCAAACCCCTTAACATCTTTGAGTTAGGCAAGATGAGGAACAAAACCGATACTAAACCAAAAGTTATATGAACATTTTATATCCATGTTTTCCAAAATATGTATTTGTCTTTTGAAATTAAAAAAGGGGGAGAGGTTGGAGTTAGCAAAGAGTGTTACTGGAAACCAAGGTGAAAACCATCCATACTAAGTCAAAGACAATGAAGAAATAAAAATCAACTGACAGTTATGAAAGACTGCTGGAAAGACAAAAAAGTGGGTGTTCAATAAAGTTAAGCCTGAACTTTCACTAGAGCAAAAATGAGTAACCTACCATGCATATATAATAGAAACCAGAATAGACTATGTTGCTGTGAAAAGTAGGATGGAACAGTAGGAAAAAAGGATGACCTAACAGGAAATAGGTTGTCTCAACAGAGAAAGCCACAGTTGTTAGTTTGTAAGATCTGAGCAGAATTTATTGGAAACTGCTAGGAAAGGGGATAGCAATAGTAAAAGAGACAACCTACTATGAGATGTTGTTCGTTTGCAAGATCTGAATACTGTATAGCTGTTAATGACAGAATATTTTGGAAGCTATTAACTCATATAGTCTCTTCACATCTGGGGTACTTGATGGCACATTGCATCATTGAAATTATTTTCTTAATCAACAAATTGCAACAGGCATTGGGAAACTCTGCTAACTTTATGAAAGACCATCCCCAGTTGCAAAGAAAAAGGCAGTAAACCTTAAATGAGAGTGCTTCTGAATATTTATTCTCTATTTTTTTTAAAAAAAATATTTTATCTTTACACCAGAAATAGAAACTCCTTTTATTGCTTTTTTGGCCAGGAAAGAGTTTAAAAGTTTTCATCCCCAGAGTAACTTAATTTGGTCCTAAGTGAGAGAGTCAAAATTTCCAATCTCCCTTTCCTCTCTCAACTTTGTAACAATTTTTATATTTAGAACATTCATTCCCCCCCCCCCATCCTGGACAGCAATAATAAATTAGTATTGTTAGATAACAGTCAGGAAAAATATATTGTGTTAGATAGAATATATATGTCTATAAGCGTTCATGTGTGTGTGTTGTGTCGTTATAGTCGTGACCGACTCTTCGTGACCCCATGTCCATGGAGTTTTCTTGGCTGGAATACTGGAGTGGTTTGCCAGTTCCTACTCCTACAGCACCTGGTATTCCCTGGTGGTCTCCCATCCAAGGACTAACCAGGGCCGACCCTGCTTAGCTTCCAAAATCAGGCGGGATTGGATGTGCTTAGGGCATCTAGGCCTAAGTGTTCATATGTATATTTAATTGGTTTGTTAAAATGGAGTCCAGAGTATAATGCTGAGTTACAGTGACTCAGATGTACAGTTTTTTCTACATACTGACAGGTGTGCAGAATAGACAAAGATGATGCAATTTAGATGCAATAGTAAGATGTAACCAGATCGGTGATTACCCCACCTGCCCTCTGCCATCACTTGCTCCCCTGCCTGCTGCTCTGTGAGAGCTCCTTTCCCCACTGCCTTAGTTTTTTGTGACTTCCGTTTTCAAGGAAGCAGATGGGTGGAGAATTCCTGGCATTGGGGGAGCCTTCACAACGATTCTCCCTTTGAGTTTGTGTGTGTCTCTGTCTTTCCCCCCACACCAATCAGGCAAAGAGGGAATCCAGTTGCCAGGGAAGAAAAAGAGGGGGACTCCAGTGGCAACCTGTGAAGCTCTGGTGAACTCTATGCCCAAGAGGGTTAAGGCAATGCTGAAAAATACTGGTGGCCACACAAGATATTGACACTTTGTGCCCAAATTGGACATTGTCATTTAGAGGCGTTCCTTTTGTTGATAGAAGTTTAAACATTAATGGCTGTGTGTTGCATTATTTTGAGAGGACATCACATTTACACTGTTATACAAACTGCTTTACATTGTAGCCAAGTGTCATTTCTTCAGTAAGGGCATATTTTCTGTTTAGTCATCATTATTGTTGTTTCTTTGTTTTATTCAGTTTGTTATTATTGTTATAGTTACTGTTGTAAACCGCCCGGAGTTTCTCCGGAAGATGGGTGGTATACAAGTATTAAAATAAACAAACAAATAAATAAATATCTGGGGGGGGAAGAAGGGTGTATATGCCTCGGGCGCAGCAATCTGGGGATGCTTGGAGGGGCATATACACTTCTGGAGCAGGAGGAAGAAGCTGTGCACCCTCCCACCAGCAGTCCTCAAGCATGGCGAAGGGACCCACTCCGACGCAGCCTCCTCCTCTCCTGTGCACCAGGCGAGCGGCAGGCAGGTGTTTGAGTGCGGTGGCTGCGGCACCCTCCTCCTTCTCCTCTAACTCTTCCTGACCTTGTTCTGGACCACCGCGGGAGAGGAAGGCGTGCATGCTACTGCGTGCACACATGCACACACACAAACGGCCACCCACATGCCCGCCCCGCCCACTTGCCCCCCCTTGCTGGGTGAATGTGATGGGGTTGGGGAGGGCTGGAGGGGCGCAAAAACAA
Source organism: Phrynocephalus versicolor (assembly GCA_023846285.1). Lineage (NCBI taxonomy): Eukaryota > Metazoa > Chordata > Lepidosauria > Squamata > Agamidae > Phrynocephalus > Phrynocephalus versicolor. The sequence continues at coordinate 97,229 of JAHTLZ010000034.1, read as the reverse complement.
CTTTGTCCCCAGGTGCCCCCAAACCTTGCTACGCTGCTGTTGTTCAGTGTTGTCACATGAAAAGATACACTAAAATGTTTATGAAATGTGAGGGGGTGTACTCACTTCTATGATATGCATACTGTATAAGCGGCACACTTTGCTTTGATTAAAGGAGATATCTTTGATTTCTTGCTGCTTTCCCTTGTGACTAAAAAAACTTGGGTGAAGGTTATGGTATAAAATAAGGCAGCTACAGCTATTAAAAGAGCTACCTGTTGGAGAAGGCAAGACAACCACTGCTAGAGGCAGTGGTATGCATCAAAAAAGGACGATTACTGATGGGGAGAGTATAAATAACCAGTGTGAGAGTGGCTTGTTTGTGGGGGTGAGACTGGTATTCCATGACAGTAGGACATGTCTGCCCTCCACTCTATATATCAGCAGAAGAGGAAAAGAAACTGGGACAAATACATTGAATTGTTTTGATCTACGAGTGGCTTGGTGATTTATGACAAATTAAGGTAGAGCAGGAAATGACAAAGTTGAGTGGATGACTGATAAATCACTCCGAGACTGTAAGAGTATAGAGAGTTGAGGCAGGGTCGTGAATGAAGAGCCCTCTACTGGACAGGCAGAATCATTTATTTATTTATTTATTTATTTATTTATTTATTTATTTGACTTGGATACTGCACCATCTAGCAATGAGGCCACTCTGGGTGGTTTAAATTCAGCAAACACAAAGAAAACAATGTACAGTGGACCCTTGTATAACAAACAGCTTGTACAGCTTGTATAACATAAAATTTGTACAACATAAAAATTCCAGAGATAGGGAAAATTTGCTTAACATAATCGCCTATGGGGAGAATCCACACAACATAAAAATGGAATCACTCCGTTTTCAATGCATTCCTATGGGAATTTGTATAAAGGAAAATTTGCTTAACATAATTTCATTTGGAACGAATTAATTCCTTTATACAAGGTACCACTGTACATTACACAACTTAATACACTTAATAAAAATAACTAAGTCGTAAAAATCACTCAAAGGACAAAGGTTAACTAAAGGTCATCAAGGACTAAAAGCCTGGAGGAACTCAGTAGCTCCACAGAGATAAAAGCTGCAAGCTCCAGAAGGGAGAGCCCTGGGTCACGGGGAGTGCAGTACACAAGGACAATCCAAAACCTTTCCCTAGTACCTACTGACACGCGGAGGGCCTCAAGACCTGGCATTGTCAATGTCGAGGAGGACCTGACAGCTTTCAAGGTGTCTTTATACACAATGGCTACCCCTGCCCCTTCAATCCTCATGAAAGTGCAGACTGCGGGCCAATAAGCCAAATTTTCCCTGAAAATATCACCTAGACAACCACCTGTTGACTTCTACAGTAGTATTTATGTCTCTTTTTGTGAGCCATGAGCTTGTCAGGAAAGAGTGCTTAAAAAGATACTTGCTCCCCAGGGTTCTTCATTCACCTTTGAACCTTGTTTCATTGCAACTTAGAATATGCTGAAATTGTGTCTAGCAATATCATTTCCCACATGAATCTGAAAGTAGGGTTATGGTCAATGGGCTTCTCAAGCTTTCTTGTCCTGTTCCTTCAGACCAGGAAAACAACACACCTCCCATGTTCTTTCAGGTCTGCACATTGCTGCCCCTGTTGCCTTACTATGTAAAAAAAAATTAAGTTCATTGTCTGTTTCTCATGATACATGCATTGCTGCCAGTTACCCATGATACACTAGTCCTGTCTTCTCATCTAGTTTTTCTCCCCCTTTAAAAGGTTAGTTTTCTGTGGCCAGTAAGGCCTGCATTTCTCATTGTGCTGTTCTTCATTCCTCTGTCTAGAGATGTTTTGCACCCCTGGGGAGTTCGGTGAGTCTTCCAGTATCTCACTGTGCATGGGCAATGCCATTTTCATTGCATCACAGGCAGCCATTCACACCTTACGTCCAGAGGATTGTGCCTCTCAAATAGTTGCACCTGAAGAGAGATGAAGTAGGGATAATCAGTCCTTCTTAGCAAAATATGGTGCACAAGACTGCGGTCCTAGAATGCACAATGTATGGGAAGTAAGCGCTATCATCTTCAATGGAACTTCCTAGCTATGTTTTCAGAATGAAGACGTCTAGAAGAATAGAACTAAAACCCAATCCAGTAAATAGGACGGGGCTTTTACGGAGTTCAGTCGGACCTACAGGGTTCTAGCGCCATGGTCAATTCCTGCTCAGTTCGGAAGCGCCTAAAAATCGCTGGTGAGCTGCGGCAGAAGCACTTCAGTTGCTCCAAAACCCCTGCGGAACCTCGCTTCCTGGCAGCCAGTCAACCTCAGGCCACGCGCCGACCCAACTCCAGCGCGTGCCACGGAGGCCAACGGGGATAGGCCATCCGAGTTGCTAGGTTACCGACCTTTGCTCTTTGCGCGCAGGTGCGCTGCCTCCTGACGCCACCAAGCACGCAGAGAACCGTAGAAAAGACGGGAGGCGTCTAGGGGCGGCGCAGGCGCAGTCGATAGACTCGCCGGGCCTGAAAGCGGAACGCTGGCTTAAAGTTTCCAGGAGAGGGAAACCCCGCCCCCTTCTTGCCTAAGGAAGGGGAGGGGCGGCCCGCGAGGGGTTCGGCCCCACCAATCCGGGGCGACGTGCCGGGAGGGGGCGGGACTCTGGGAGGGCGGGAACAGGGCGAGAGAGAGAGAGAGAGAGAGAGAGAGAGAGAGAGTTTTTATTTTCGTTGCGGGGGAAGCTTTTGTTGTTGTTGTTTCTCCCCCCCCGCCTCGTTCCGTGAGACGCTCGTCCGCCAGGAAGGGAAGGGAAGGGAAGGGAAGCGAAGGGAAGGGAAGGGATGCGCTGCTGACTGGAGCGGGGCGGGGCGGCGGGGCGGCGGGGGAACAACCCTTCGGCGTCGGCGTCCCTCCAAGCGGGGAAGGCCCGGCTCGGTATGTCGGGAAGCCGGCCACCGCCTCCGCCGCCTCCGCCTCCGCCGCACCCTCCGGCCGGGCCGGGCGCTGCAGGCCTCCCCGGAGCCGCGTCTTCGGTCACCACCACCACCGCCGCCACCACTTCGGCCTCTTCGGCCCCCGGGGCGGCGCCGGGATCCTCCTCCTCCTCTTCCTCCTCCTCCTCCTCTTCTTCTTCTTCCTCCTCCACCACCTCCTCCTCCTCGTCGTCGTCGGGCCTCCTGGGCCCTTCCTCCTCGGCGCGGCCTGTCCTGATGGCGTCGGCGGCGTCGGTGGTCTCCGGTTCTTCCAGCGTCGGCCCGTCCCGGCTGGCGGGGCTGGGCCGAGCGGGCGCCGGGAGCGGCTTGAGCAACGGCCTTCTCGCCAACGGCGGCGGCGGCAGCAGCAGGAAGAGGCCCCTGCTCACCCCGCTCTGCAACGGCCTCCTCAACTCCTACGAGGACAAAAGCAACGACTTCGTGTGGTGAGTCCACAGGGACCGACGGAACGGATGGCGGGGCGGGGGGGGGACTGGTGTGTGGGTGGGTGTGACGGTGATAATAATAATAATATAATAATAAAAAAGAGTCTAACACTTGACACCGAGCTAGAGGGTTGCAATCAAAGTGCACCTCGATTGCCCTGTCGTCCCTCCAGTTCATCTTGTGTCATTAACAGTGCAGGGCTCTTGTAAGGATTATACTGTATTTGGGAAGGAAGATGATTGACATACATCTATGAGAATAGTAATCAGCGATTAGGAAAGAAAAACGCCGGATGGTAAGGATCACTGAAGCAGAAATGGCAGGTAGTTCAGTGCATTTCCTAGGTCGTGACTTGGGCTGAAGAGGGTAAAAAGTTTCTCTTAAGGGTACATACTGGGAGTTAATGATTGGGGGTGACTTTCAGTCATCTTTGAACTGCAGAGCTGTAAGGGGCCCTGTGGCTCACCAGGTCCAGCCCTTCTCATGGGGACCCAATGGGGAATTTAAATCTGGCTCCGGACACCTAAGCCACTGACCAAGGGAACTGGCACCTCACGTTCCTCTAGCTCACTTTGTGACCTCAGGCTTGTCCAAGTTAATGACAAATAAGTACGAAGTGTTATAGCAAGTGTGTATTGTTCACAGTGCTTTGTATAGTGTTTCAGAGCCACTGTCCATTTTTTTTGAAATCATGGGAAGTGGGTGACATACCAGATTATTGGAGGAGGACTAATGTTGTCCCAGTCTTCTGAAAGGGCAAAAAGGAGGAAATTGGGAACTACAGATCAGTCAGCCTGATATCAATCTCAGGGAAATTTTTGGAAAAGATTGTAAAGCACCTATGCAAGCGCCTAGAAGACATTGCAGTAATTTACTAGGCACCAACATGGATTTCTTAAGAAAATCCTGACTAATCTGACATCAGTTTTTGAGGAGGTAGCCTCCCTGATAGACGGAGGGAATGCTGTCACCTTTGACAAGTGCAATAATAAACAAACAAACAAACAAACATAGACAGACAGGTAGATAAATAAAATAACTGTTCCATAATATTCTGATAGCAAGCTAATTAGGTGTGGAATGGATGGAACAATTGTCAGGTGGATACATAGATGGCTACGGATTCCTACTCATTGGATGATGATTAGTGTATTCTCCTTGAACAGGGAGGAGGTAATATGTGGGGCACTCCAGGGGCCACTTCTGGTCCCAGAGCTTTTCAACATTTTTATTAATGACCTAGATCAGGGGGAGAGATGTAAAATTTCTGGAAATTTTGAAGCTTGGGGAAAAAAGGAAATTTTTGAAAAAAATTGAAAAAAAAGCTAAATAGCACTCTCTCACATCACCCCCCTTTACAGCTTGAAAGTCATTCTGTTACTTTAGAAACATGACTATGGACAATTTGACACGGCATAGAAAGATCACAACTAGCATATTAAAATACAGTGTATCCATACAATAATTACAAACAGAATTTACTTTTTAATTATTATTCATTTGTAATTGTAAAAATGGAGGAACAATCTCCTGAACTAGTGTTTACCAGTTAATGTGGAACAAAAATTTATTCCTATGGGAAGGCTGTCCCACCCCCCACTCCCGCCCTTAATCAAGGGCAGCCCCTCTAGATACGTCAGACCTGTCAAAATCAGCTTGGGGGTGGGATTGCGGAGAGCAGCCTTTGGCTGCCCTTGATTGAGGGAGAAACCCAGGCGCCTTGCAAGGGAAGCGCTTACCTCCCTGGAGGCAAGTGCTTCCCTTGCAAGGTGCCTGGCCTTTTCCTTCTATCAACGGTAGCTGAAGGCTGCTTTCCGCTTTCCCACCAGACAGCTGACTTTTACAGATCGGACCTGTCAAAATCAGCTGGGGTGTGTGTGTGGAGAGCAGCCTTTGACTTTGGGAAGATACATCCGCCCTAGGCATCTGCTGGGGGTGATGCATGTTCGCCCAGCCCAGGCGGTTTGGAAAGCAGGCGTGCCTCCTTTTCCAACCAACCAGGTTGGGGAAGATGCATGCGTCCCAGGGAGCTCCTGGAGTGTGGATGCATGTTTGCCCATCTCAGGTGGTTTGGGAGACAAGTGGTGGTGGAGGATCGCTGCCACCACTTCCCTTGCAAGGCTCTCGGGCTGCACAAAGATCAGTGGGTCTGTGCTCTGCTCACCAAATTGGAAGAAGGCGGTTGGGGCTCACAAACGCAAGAACATTACTGAAGTGGAGACCATTGCTGATGAGGAATGCGCTAAGATTCCTCAGAAATGCAGCCAGTAGTTGGTGTCTGGCTATGCATCTCATTTGCAGCAGGTCATAGCAGAAGAGTGTTCTACTAAGTACTAAAGATGCTTGCTATGAAGGGGTTGAATAATTAAACAATTTTGAGGTTGCAGCATTCATTAAAAGTTTCATTTTCAGTTGAATTTGGAGAAACCACTTGAAGCATTTATTGTGTTGAGCTATTTCATTTGCTCTTGTTTGATTGGTTCATTGCAGAGAGCTAAAGTCTAAACTCTGACAATAAATCTGATTTGTAGTGGGGTTGAATAATTTTGATCATGGCTGTTAAATTGCTGAGCTTATGGGCTTGTCAATCAAAAGCTTGGTAGATCAAATTCACATCATGGGGTGAACCCCCATTGCTTGTCCCATCCCTTGCCAATCTAGCAGCTTGAAAATATGTAAGGATGCTTGTAGATTAATAGGTAGCACGTTGGTGGGAAGGTAATGGTGTTCCATGCACTGCGACATGACCATGGAAATATGCCAACAGATAAAATGTTGGTTCTTTGGCTTACAAATGGAGATGAGCACTGGCACCTTATGTCAGAAATGAGTGGACCTAATTGTCAGGGGGAACCACTACCTTTAACTTACATGCATCTTGCTTAATAATGCTTGGAATATCAAGGTTGTAGGAGGGCAGGCTGTAGAAATGGTAATTGTTTTCTGTCGAAAGGAGTTAACAAGTTGCACTAGGAGCATTGTGCAGACTACTGAAGAGTTGGAAGCAACTTACAGTATTTAAGTTAGGATATAAAGGTACATACAAGCTTTTGTAGAACTGAGTGGGTCCATCACAGAGGAGTGCCAGTGTTAGATTTCTCTTGTAGAACGTTGTGTCTGCTATGATGTTCTTTCTGAAGGCCAAGTAAACTAGAAGTGATGAAGATATGTTTTGCTCAACTCAGCCTCTTACTTTTTTCCAGATTTAATTGACAAAGCAAATGTACATCATATGTTTCTATTTTTTGTCAGTATCTTAATTATCAGAATACTTAGGTAATTAGAACTACAGTATCTGTTGCTCTACACCAGTGGTTCCCAAATTTGGGTTCCTCTGGTGTTCTGGAACTGCAACTCCCAGAAACCCCAAGTAGCACAACTGGTAATGATATCTGGGAATTGCAGTCCAAGAACACCTGGGCTATTGGCGGTTGGAAACCAGTACCCTACACTGTTTGTGAGGCAACAGTTTTAAACATCCTACTGTTATATAATTTTTTGAAATGTATGACTGAGATTATTTCAGTACATTGATTTGTCTCTGCTGTGTGCCATAGTTTCTCATGCTAACAAAACCTAAAGAATGCTGTCCTTATTACACAAAGATCACGTACAAAGAAATGTAGTTTGCATGCTATAGGAGAAATGAAAAGCTACTGATAAACAAATCCTTCTAAGAAATTCCCTTTTCCAACATGCTTTTTCTGTGCTTAACTGCCATTGGTAGACTTCCTTTTCACTTCTTCACATGAGCTAGATTGTTGAATATTCTGAACATGTTTGCTACAATACTGAAATTTGATTTCTTCCAGCCCCATCTGCTTTGATATGATTGAGGAAGCATACATGACAAAATGTGGACACAGCTTCTGGTAAGGTTTGTTATTGAAATTGTCTACACTCTAAAGTTCAGTTGTGTTCAAAGTTATCTATTGATTTATAAAGTTGGCCTCTTTGTAAAGTTAAGGATCACGAACTAAGATTGGATTCTTACAGTTCATCCAATATGTAAAGTTGATTTTGACCAAGTGGCATGGAATGATATATACTCAAGTCAATGAAATTTTCGTGGTTGCATCCTTTGGATAACATGGAAGTTTATGTGATCCTGAACTTCTTGCTGTAACTAACATTTGGATCATTTTTTTTCATATCCTTACTTTCCTGTAGAGAAGTTAACCTGCATCTTGGAAATTGCATGTATTGCATAGCAGCTGAAATATGGCTAAATTGTCTTTTAGGAACTATGGCCAATCAAGGAAAAAAGCTGAAGAAGAATATCGCCTATGGGGCAAATCCGTACAACATAAAAATGGGATTACTCCATTTTCAATGCATTCCTATGGGAAATTTGTATAAAGGAAAATTTGCTTAACATAATTTCATTTGGAACAAATTAATTCCTTTATACAAGGTACCACTGTAGTTATTTTTCTACACCGCCCAATTTCCCAGAAGGGACTCTGGGCGGTTCACATGAAATAAATAGTAGACAATAAAAAGCAAAAGAATCAATAAACTGCAAAGACAACACTAAACATACAATGGAATAAAAGACCCGGCAAGAGGCAAAACTAAAGGGTGGCAAAAAAGTGCAGGACAGGACAACACAACTGTACATTACCAATCACCAAATGCGTCCCTAAAAAGGGAGGTCTTTGATGCTTTTTAAAAGGCTGTTAGGGACTCTATTTGGTGCATTTCGGAAGGTAGTTTGTTCCACATTGTGAGGCCCGATTGTGAGTAACACCCTTACGGGCTTCACAGGGTGTGTGTGTGTGGCCACGCGTAGCGAAAGTGCCAAAGATGCTCTGGTGGGTCGGGCCATCGCTAACCTTGGGGAGATCCACTCTGCCAGATACACAGGTCCCAAGCCATGGAGGGTTTTGTAAACCAAAACCAACACCTTGAACTTTATCCAGGAGGCAGTGGGTAGCCAGTGCAGGCAGGCCAGAATTGGCATGATGTGGTCAAAACTACTCACGCCAGCCACCAATCTGGACGCCACACTTTGCAGTCACTGGACAAGGGTCAAGGGAAGCTCCACGTAGAGAGTGTTGCAGTAATCAATCCTAGAGATGACAAGGACTTGCACAACTCTCTGCAGGGAGTTGCCAGCAAGGTATGGGCGAATCTGGGTAATAAGCCTAAACTGGTAGAAGGCCGACTTGGACATGGCAGCCACCTGGGCCTCCAGGGATAATGCCGGGTCCAAGACAACACCTAGATTCTGTGCTCTGTCAACCAGTTGGAGGGCAGGAACCCCCCCCCCCCCGGACTGGGAAGAGGACCACCATACCCATCAGCCACCCTGAATAGTGGTTAACATAATTAAAATACAATATTTAAAGCTAAGATGGGATCAGTTAGGCCTCCTATCAGAGGGAGTTCTAAAGTCTGGGACTTGCAACAGAGAAGGCTGTCCGGTGTTCCCGTCAGATGCACCTGTGAAAGTGGCAAGACCAAGAGAAAGGCCTCTCATGATTCAGCAGTGGAGTTGGCTTATACTGATGATATGTTCTTTGAGACAGTTTGAATCCAGGCCATTTAGCACCACTTTGAAGCTGATCAGCAGCCAGTGGAACTGGTGTAATGGGGAGTTCCGTGACGCCTGTAATCATCAATCTGGCTGCTTCATTTTAGACCCACTGAAGTTTCCTGACACTTTCCATAGGCAGCCCCACATAGAGTGCATTACAATAATCCAGCTCGGAAATAACTAGGGCATGTGTCACAGTGACCAGATTAGATCTCTCAAGAAACTGATGTAACTGGCACACTTCACCAGCTATGAAGCCAGACTGAAATGGATCTAGCTAATCTGTACCACCCAGAAGCCTATGGAGCTGGGAGGCCATAAACTGCTCTAATATCTTCCCCAAGAATGGGATATTAGATACTGGTCAGTAATTACTCAGTGGGGTCAAAAGAGAGCTTTTTAATGAGATTAACATATGTTAATCTGCATGCCTTTGTCGAAATGTACTTGTCACCTTCTGTAGAATATGGATTGACTATCATCATGCTGGATCTTTTGCATTTTCATTACATTTCATTTACCCACCATGCCCATGCTATGAAAGGTCAGTCTACTAGGTCTGTATGTACGAAGAATGGAGCAGAACTCCATGAAATCTTAGCCCCAAAACCCTTCTCAGTCCTTACCAATAGAGATGGGCCCGAAGTTTGGTTTGGAGGTTGGTGCTGGTTTATACACATTTCCTTTCCCGCCTCTCCAGCCAATGATGAACTCACCATTCAGAGCACACTCGTCTCTTCCTCCTGTTTGAATATTTTATTAGTTCTTGGCAGGAGCATGCCTTTTCTCTCACCTTGTCTGAGTGGATGATCATGTCAACATACAATAATGCCCATCTCAACATACAGTATCTTGGTTTGCGAACATAATTTGTTCTGGAAACACGCTTGTAATCCAAAACACTTTTATATCAAAGCAAATGTCCACATAAGAAATACTGGAAATTCAGCTGTTTCATTCTACCACCCAAAATGTTCATATAAAAATGATTACAAGGTTATAATATAATACAAAGTAATAAAGAAGATATAAAATATAATGAAAAATAAAGCAATGTATTAATCAACTCTTGTCATATACGTGCTGTATTTAATGCAACTGGTAATAAGGCAGCAGAGGAAAGGGCATATATCTGCAGGCAGCCTGACCCAGAATGAAGCATTCCTAAGCCCACTCTTGTATGGAAAAGCAAAGGTTTGTCCCCAGGTGCTTTCAAGTGACAAAAAGTACACCAGTGCTAATTGTGGGCACTTTCCAGCATTCTGAAGAAACATTGATTTCTGCCAAATACCAAGGCCTGAGGCTGAGCATGGTCTTGGTGACCCACAATCCCGCAGTAAGAAAGATAGAGATGAACCATTTGCTCAGTTGTGATCATGTGGCGTATGGCATCATGTATTACTTGTATTTCAAGACATTGCTCATTTATGAAGTTAAAATTTACAAATGTTTACTCGTCCTGCAGAACACTCAGAACAAGGTACTCGCAATCCAAGTTTTTACTTTACTTAACCCCCCCCCAACATTTGTGACTTGTATCCAGTTCTATATTTTTTGTGGACAGTAGTCTCTGTGTTCCAGTGGAAACTTCTACACCTCCCCTTCTCACGGGGCCCTCTATTGAATTAAAAAACTTTTATCAACTGTAAGCGACAACTGGATATAACTCACTATCTATAACTGCTCACTAAGAATGGACAGTATTTTGAAGAATGAGAATGTGAATGTTCTTTGCCATATCTGTGAATTCACACTTATGGGTTGTTCTGTGCCTGTGTGGCAAATCCTTGGAACATTGAAGGCAACTTCTAAAAAATTGTAGAACAGTGTAATCACTTTATTCTACCAACTTGCTAAGAAACCTGTCCTGAGTTCTCTAAAGGCTTGTTCAGCCAGAACTGTCACAGCCTTAGTAGCCTTCATCCAAAGGATCCAGCTCAGTGACACTTGTCAGGCTGCAGCATAGTTCTAGTCCTCAGCACTCATTAAGCTGAATATCAGGGCTAAGCTTGATATGGTGTTTGGCCTGAATGTTATCTATTATTTATTTTATTTTATTTTATTTTATTTTATTTTATTTTATTTTATTTTATTTACAAAAAAATAGCCACCCCACTACCAAGTGGTCTTTTGACATGACATACCGCCAGCTGGTAAGTCAGCTTGTCAGTCACCCATATGTGTGATTCATGGGGACCACAAAGCAGTAGTGCAGGTTGCTTATCTAACTGTGGTTCTCTGAGTGGTCATCCATGAATTCACACAACCCATACATTCCCTCCTTAGTCTGCTGTATCTATAAGTTGCCTTTTATACAGTGGCAGAGGGGGGAATTGAAGGATGGAAGCATGTGGACATGGACAGGGGGTGGGGGCTATTTTAATGGCTCTGTTAAGCTCTAGAGCGGTGATGGCGAATCTTTTAGAGACCGAGTGCCCAAACTGCAATTCAAAACCCACTAATTTTTTTGCAAAGTGCTGATACAGTAATTTAATCTGTATACAGGTAGCTATGAAGGGGCAATGTCGGGTGCCCACAGAAAGGGCTCAGAGTGCCACCTTTGGCACCCATGCCATAGGTTCGCCATCACTGCTCTAGAGTGTTCTGAGGAATTTCTACACAGGTGCAGAAACAACCCATATGTGTGAATTAATGGAGGGCCATTCAAAGAATGAGAGTTAGCAGTGAGTAATGTAACTGTCCTTATGTGGAGCTTATTGGAGAAGTTGAAATGTAATAATGGAACAAAATATAAAATGAAATAATACATAAAGAGACTATGGTGAAGGGAGATACTTTCCCGTGCACTCGTAGATGTCAATAATAGGTTTTAAAAGTGTCAGCCCTTTACAGGACTGACTCTTTCACATTTTGGGTGTCCAAAGATCCCTTCTTCCTTTTTCTCTTGCATTTGAGAAACATTTGTAAGGATGGTCCATCTACACCAGTGATTCCCTGTCTTGGATCCCCAGATGTTTTGGACTACAACTCCCCAGAAAGCTTGGCTGGTTCAATTAGTGGTGAAAGCTTCAGGGAGTTTTAGTTCAAGAACATCTGGGGACCCAAAGTTTGGAACCACTAATCTACACAATAGTCAGTTCATTTGGAACACTAATCTACACAATAGTCAGTTCATTAAGTTAAGAAATGTTACATCTGATTAATGTACCCCCCCCTCCAATGCAGCTGAAAAAGTTGGATTTTTTCTCCTTTTTCCTTTTCTTTTTTTTTAAAATTTTATTTTACAGTTTTTATTAACAACCTTACTGTAACACAATATAGTACATTATTTTCCTTATAATTTCTGCTAGTACAATTTACAACAGTTTATAACAACCCATTGTATAATCCATTTTCCGTCTTGCTTAATCTATCACTAGTTTCAGTATCTGAATTTAACAGTGGGTGCCATATTTCCATAAAGCAATCCTGTTTAATTTCCCCTTTATACAATCTAACACGATAAGTCAATTTTCCCATTACTCCCATTGCCCATACTTTGGTCCTATATTTTTCCATATTTAAATTTTGTGCTGATTTCCAGCATCGGGCTATTTCATTCCTAGCTACACCTATGAGGGTTGCCACCATTTCTTTATTCAATAGTTTTTCATTCTCTCCGGTGAAAAGTGAGAACAATAATAGCATTTCATTTGGGATTATTTTCTGTTTTGTTATTTTTTTCCAGCTAACTAATCACTTCAAACCAGAATCTCTGTACTTTGGGGCAAGATAACCACATATGTTCTAATGTTCCTTTATGTCCACATTTTCTCCAGCATAATTCAGATATTTCTCTATTAATTCTGTGCAACTTGTTAGGACATAAATGCCATCTATATACTACCTTTAACACCATCTCCTTAGATTTTGCAGATATTGATTTATGTGGTTGAGTGGACCATATTTTTTCCCATATGTTTTCTGGTATTTTGATTTTTAGGTTTGTTCCTCAAACTATCCTAGATCCTGCATTACTATCAAAAATTTTCTCTAAAATATTTTTATAAATTAATGAAACTAACCCCTTTTTCTCTTTGTTACTACCTGTGCAATAGTTTTCAAAATCTGTTAGTGGTCTATTAAATTCTAATTTCTTATATAATTGGTTTGCGATGTTTCCTATTTGGAAAGCTAGCAACCAATTATCTGTTTTTCCTTTATTTCTTTCTTGTATCTCTTTAGTTGTAATTGGTTTTCCTTGTACAAACAGATCCTTTATTCTATAGATTCCAATGTCCTTCCAACGTTCTATTTGAAAGTTTCGATTCTTAGATTTTAATTATGGATGTTCTGAACAAGGACATAAAGGGGAGCAAATATTTTCATATGTTTCCTCCATATTCTCATAGCTTCCTCAGTAAAAGGGTTTTGTATTTGAATATATTTTTTACCAACCTAGGTGTAAATAAGTGTGGATTGATTAAATTCATTTTCCTTTCCATTTCTATTTTAGCCCATTCTGGAGTATTCTCCTCTTTTATAAAATTAGTCACTTGTGCTATTTGAAAAGCTTCATAATATCCTAGTAGATGTGGTATTCCTAATCTTCCTTTTGAATTTGGCCGGTATTTTACAGACTTTATAAATCTAATAGATCTTCCCTTTCCTGCAATAAATGTTTCCAATTTTTTTCTGCCATAATTGTGTCTTTTTCTTTTCTAGTTGCAGGGGTATATTTTGAAATAAAAATGAAAATTTTGGTAGCATGTAAGCCTTAATTGTTGCTATTCTCTCTAATAATGATAGATTCAATTTCTCCAATTTTTTAATTTTTTCTTTCATATTTTTCGGTATAATTTTATAGTTTCTATATACTAATTGATTTATATTTTTTGTCAACCATATCCCTAAATATTTAAAACTAGAGTAACATAAGTCCAACTTTGAGATTGCTTTTATTTCCTTCTGTTCTGTTGTGGGAGTGTTAATACATAACAATTTAGATTTTTGATAATTAATTCTTAATCCTGTATATTGATTAAACTCATCTAGAATCTGCCTTAGTGTTTCTATACTTTTCAATGGATTTTCCAAAAATAAAAGCATGTTGTCTGCATATAGATTAATTTTGTGTTGCTTATTATTTAATGGCATACCTGTAATATTGCTATTTTCTCTAATCTTTGTTGCCAGTGGTTCAATGGCCATAGCAAATATTAATGGAGACAAGGGGTCTCCTTGTCTTGTTCCCTTATGTAACTCAAATCTCTCTGAGTCTATTCCATTTATCGTGACTGTAGCCTTAGCTCCTTCATATAGATTTCTCAAAATTTTAATAAAATTCTCACCCATATTCATTTTCTCCAGTAGATCCTATAAATACCGCCATTCTACACGATCAAATGCTTTAAGAGCATCAAGTGATATTATTATCATTTTATTTTTAATCTTATTAGCTGTATTTATAACATTTAACACGCGACGGATTGCATCAGACATTTGTCTCCCAGGCATGAAGCCATACTGATCGGTATGAATATAGTTTGTGATAAAATTATTAATTCTTTGTGCTAATATGGATGAGAAGATTTTTTGATCCTGATTTTGTAGTGTTATTGGCCTAAAATCTGATGGAAGTATATTATCTTTTTCTAGTTTCGGGATTGCTATTATTCTTGCTAGCTTCCATGTTTCAGGTATTTCCCCCCCATTCAATATTGAATTATATAATTTCAAAAGATGTTTAGCCACCTCATCTTGCCATGTTTTGTAAAATTGGGATGTAAAACCATCACATCCTGGAGACTTTCCTTTCCTTAATCTTTTAATAGCTGCTTTTATTTCTTCAATCCTTATTGGTGAATTAAGTTGGTCTTTATGTTCTTCTATAATAGGGCTAATATTTAATGAATTAACAAAAGTTTTAAAATCTGCTTCCGGTGTTATTTCTGTTTCATATAACTCTTTATAATATTCCCTAAATGTTGCTACAATCTGGTGTTGCGTTGTTACCATTTCCCCTTTTTTAGCTTTAATTTTCATGATTGTTTTCTTTATAGCTCTGTTTCTTATAGCTTTAGATAACAATTTTGAGTTTTTATCTCCATATTCATAATAATCTCTTTTCAGATAATTCATTGCTACCTGAGTTTTATTTATATCTAATGCTTCTAATTTGGCTCTACTTTTTGTTAGCTCCATCAATATCCTATTCGATCCTGTCCTTTTGTGTTCTTCTAACAGTTTCTTAATTTTTTCCTCTAATTGAATTTGTATTCTTTCTTTTCCCCTTTTCAGTTTTGCTCCTTCCATTATAAATCTACCTCTTAAATAACATTTAAAGGTATCCCATAGTAATGCTGGATCCACGTTTTCAGTATCGTTAATTTCATAAAAATTTGTTATGTCCTTTGTAATTCTTTTAATAATTTGTGGGTTGGTAAATATACTAGATCCTATCCTCCAAATCTTTGGTTTGGTGTTTAAGACATTTTCATTCCATACTACTTTTATGGGTGCGTGATCTGTTATAATTGGACCAAAATTTATTGTATATAATTGTTGTATTAATGAATCGGACATTAATATATGGTCTATTTTTGAATAAGTTGCATATTTCTTAGAAAAATAAGTATAGTCTTTCTCTTTAGGATTTAAGTATTTCCACCCATCAATTAGACCTTCTTTTTTCAGTAATTTTCCAATTTTATACCCTCTCTTGATATTTTTCTAGTTTTAGAAGTTGTGTCAGTTTTTTGATTTAAAATACAATTTATGTCACCCCCTAATATGATTTCTCCCCATGCAAATTGTTTAACTTTCTTCAATAATTTTTCCATAAATATGCCTTGCCCAGTATTAGGGGCATAATAAGAGCTAATAGTTAACAATCTATTTTCTAATTTCCCTCTCACAAGTATATATCTGCCTTCTGAGTCTTTCATTTGATCCATTACTTCAAATTTAGAATTTATCTTAAAAATGATGGCTACTCCTCTTGATTTATTTGTTCCATTCGCCATATATTGTTCACCCAAAGCTGGATGTTTAATAACATATTGTGCATGCTTTTTCAAATGTGTTTCCTGCAACAGTATCACATCAGACCCCATGTTTTGAATAGTTTTCATGACTCTATGTCTCTTGGGTGCTGATCCCAAACCATTTGTGTTATATGAAATTATACTCAAATTATCCAGCATTAACTATCTTATTTGCTTTGCTTCTTTTCTTATCTTCACATTTATATTTAATAACTACTATTTCCATATCTCCAAAATTAATAAAGTAAGGTTGTTTGATTTTAGTTTTACTCTTCCCCTCTTCCCCCCACCCACTTCCATCCCTTCCTCGTTCTCCTCTTTCCCTCCCCCTCCCTCCTCGGTCCCCACTACTACCCCAAAAACCCAAACAATGGTAGTGAGGCATGTTAAACCTCCAGCCCTAGAGCTGAGCCCTGTTGGTTCCCTGTGGGGCCAAGGGCAAAGAAAAAAAACCCTTGTGGCCAATTTATCCCTCCCCCAACCTGCTAAAGGTACATATATTTACTCATGCATATACAGCCCATCATATAACAACTTATTATGTGTTTAAGTCTTCAATTTTATACATCTCTTATCATCCCTTTTGCTAATAAAATACAAATTTATCAAAGTTATATCAGCTATCAAGCTATTAATATATAGTTGTACTTATATAAGTGTATGTGTTCATTGTTTAAATATAAATTTAAATGTCTACATAAATGTGATAAACATAACAATCAAATGCTTTTCTGAGGGGAAGAAAAGCTGAGAGAACAAGAGGCAGAATTTATCCACATGCAGTCAGTCCACTAAATACACAGCTGGCAAGTAATTATTACTCCCCCTGCAGATAAGATAGAGTGAGCCTGAACACAGTCTGCGCATATATCAACACTGGTAAAAGATGTCTTTAATAGGTAGTTTTCTTCTTGTTCCCCCGTAGCTGCTTTCTTGAAAAAGTTTCCTTTTCTTGCTGGACTCGAGGTCTCGGGGCTTTGAAGTTCATTTATTTAAAGAGCTCCTCCAACTGCTCCATATTAGAGGCTATTCTAGTTCCTTGACCATGAAATATTATAAGTTTAAATGGAAAGCCCCACTTATATTTTATATCATTGTCGCGGCGGACCTGGGTGTTATCTTTCCAGTTCTTTCTTCTCTGTCTTGTTTCGAATGCCAAGTCCTTATATATTTCAACTTTCTCCCCTTCATACTTGAGATTTTGTACCTTATTTAGTGCTCTATAAACATCCATTTTTGTTGTGAAAAAGGCAAACCTCACAAGAATGTCTCTCAGTCCCAGGTTCCCTTGATTAGGTCCAGTACGGTGACAACGCTCAATATGATTAATTTGCAAGTCCATGTCTGGGCAGAAATTCTGGAACCATTTCAAAATTATTCCTTTTAAATCTCCCCCTTGTTCTCCTTCTTTAAAATGTCTTAGTCTGAGATTATTCCGCCTGTCTCTATTTTCATTTTCAACAATCCTTTGTTTTAAAAATGTAATCTCCTTCTCAAGGGCGTCGTTTCTTATCTGCTGTTGTTGAGCAAGTTCAAAAGCTTCAATAGCTGTTGTTTCTATCTGTTTCATAGAAACCTTAAGTTCAGCCAAAGCTTCTTTAATTGGAGCAATTGTTATTCTCATATCAGTTTGTATGTCATTTCTTAATTGCTTTAGAAGCTCTTTCAAGTCATGGTCTTTAGATGATATATGTTTTCCCCGTCCTTTCACGCTTTTCTTACCGGCTGCTGACTCTGCTTCAGAACTCTTGGCAGACGACCCAGCATCACTCGAATCTCCTCCTTCTGTAGAGGCGATGGGGACTGGCTTATCTTTCATACATGGTTTCCTAGGCTTTCCCATCTTGAAAACGGCCAAATAAAATTTCCCCCCGCCTAACAAATCATGCTCATTAGTCAGATATTAGCAGGTCGGGAGAGGAGCAGATATTTCAAGCTGCCATCTTCTTCAGCAGCAGACCACCCCCCCTTTCCTTTTCTAGTGTTCTTAAGTAGTCCTAGGGCCAGATTGTAATGGCAAGATCTGGTTTGTTTTTTTTTTGTATTTGAAGCTCTGATTTCATTCATATCAGGCTCATTTGTGGCTCAACTCAGCTTCCTGGTAGTACATTTGTCACTGATAGACAATAGAATGTGGTACATTTATATGCAGTGCTTCATCTAAGTAACTAAAATGCTGTTATTATATCTTCATTTTTATTGTTCTGGTTTGTTTGTTTTTCCTTTAATAGCTATAAGTGTATTCATCAAAGCCTGGAGGACAATAATAGATGCCCAAAGTGCAATTATGTTGTCGATAATATTGACCATCTCTACCCCAACTTTTTAGGTAAGTTGTAGTGCTTGTTGGTAACAGAGCTTTGAAGATTACATACCTGCTAAGTTGCTAGTAAGTAGATGTTCTGCCACTCCTATTTTTACTGCTTTGTTTTGGTTACATAACTTTATTCAGACATTGTACTCTTAAGGTAATGTGTGGCTAAAGACACTTTGTAATTTCTTCAATGTGGCACTGGTGTACAACTGCAGCCTACAAATTGTTTTTTCGCTACCTTTTTTCGCTTAACCAGAGCAGCTATGATTGCTCATTCTGTATTAATAATATTGCCACAGAATCTGCTCAAAAGTACTCAGGAGTAGGGAAGTTTATCTGGAAGGTGATGTAAACAGTGCTTCCATGCTGCTAGTAGTAGTATAGAAGTACAATCTGATAAGAATCACAGAGTTGGGGATGAAAGTGAAGTGTCTTCCTCCCTTTCCCATACACATCTGCAATCTGAATGTTTTCTATGAAGTACTGTGAAAGATTATGTCTTTTTTGTAAAGTAATATCTAGTTAAATTTCTGAAGACAACATCAGGATCATTTTGCACATGATAAATGAATAATAATTTATATTGTATACCTTTTAGTATGCCAGTGAAGTAGAGTGGAAATTAACTCATGGAAAATTATTAGAAATTTGTCATTTTATATTTATTGATAACATACCATGTTTCCTCGAAAATAAGACCTACCCCAAAAATAAGCCCTAGCAGGATTTTTATGTATTTGTTAAATATAAGCCCTACCCCAGTAATAAGACCTAGTGATGGGCGTGGGGTTAGGAGTGAAGTGGGACACCGGGAAAAGAAAGTACAAGCATGTGGTGTGCCCGTGCTTGCTTGTGTGTGTGTGTGTGTGTGTGTGTGTGTGTGTGTGTGTGTGTGTGTGTGTGTGTCAAATGAAAGGGCTGGAACAGCCGGCTTTATGTGTCCTTGCAGCGGCATGTGAATGGAGGTGAGCCGCCACCGCCACCGCCTTCCAGGTGCTGAGGGGCGGCCGCGAAGCTGCTGGTCCCCAGGCCCTCCGTCGCGCTGGAGCCATGGAAGGGAAGTCTCAGAATAGCTGTGGCAGCAGCAGCAGCATTGGTGGCACTGAGGAAGTGCCACGTTTGCCGGCTAGGGACGCGGATGCTTGTGACGGCGGCTCCTCTTCCTCCGGCTGCGGCCGCTGCCACTTTCGGTCTTGGGGAGCCGGCCTGGGGCAGTGGAGTTAAGAGAGTTAAAAATATGACATCCCCTGAAAGTAAGCCTTGGTGTGTCTTCTTGTGAAAAAATAAATATAAGACAGTGTCTTATTTTCAGAGAAACACTGTACTAAGTGATAAGTCAAACTAAGCAACTGGAATCTATAAAATACTATTGAAATTGAAAAACCAAGTTGCAGTCCCTTGTTTTTTGCTGGCATGCACATCCATGCATACAGCACAACATAAGAAGCACCAAAAATATTTACACAATAATCAAAACCTCTGTAGTATGAAATCATCACCAAATACAACATATCAGTTTATACATTAATACTTTGGTTTTCAAGCATAGCCCATTCTGGAAACATGCCTGTAAACCAAAGCACTCATATATCAAAGCAAATTTCCCCATAAGAAATAATAAAAACTCAGACAATTCATTGTAGGGCCGCATAGACCACATACTATGCACACAAAATTCCAAAACTCACAAAAGATGTTGTCTATAAGTCAATGTCAACACCATGGTTTAGGTACCTGGTTGGGGAATCTGCTCTGCCTGGTTTTGACAACTCGATTTTACTTGTTTTTAATGTGACAACAGTAAAATGCAGTTTTTAGCCCTATACACACTTGACTAGCTGCCCCAGGACTAAAAGTGGTTGGAAAATAAGAAAGGATGTTGAAAACAAACTGAATATAAATATAAAGAAAAATAAAGACCTAATCTGCACTGTCCTTTG
Organism: Phrynocephalus versicolor; assembly: GCA_023846285.1. Classification (NCBI taxonomy): domain Eukaryota; kingdom Metazoa; phylum Chordata; class Lepidosauria; order Squamata; family Agamidae; genus Phrynocephalus; species Phrynocephalus versicolor. Next base: position 77,041 of record JAHTLZ010000034.1, on the reverse strand, counting down.
AAAACCTTCGGGACTGGTACAATGGAGACTCGTCTTCCTCCACCATAGGGCCACTTATGATCATGTGACCTGCTCCAGTGCTCATATTGCAAGACATTGCTCGTTGATCAAGGTAAAATTGATCAGAAATTGTTGCTCATCTTGCAGAACACTTGTAAACCAAGGTACTCATACACCAAGGTATTACTGTATATACAAATATATACATAATCCATATGCATAATAGGAATAAGTGGTTACTTGTATATATAAAAAAATCCATATTTTATGAAATGTGTTTTATTCAACCTCAAAGAGCTCCAACAGTCTGGATGAGCATCAGACTTTTTCAATGACTTTCCCATTTTGTTAGTGGTTTTGTTTTGTTTTGTGTTTTTTGGTATTTTTTAAAGCTCTCCAACGAGGACTAGAATGCAAGACCATTATCCACTCATACTATTACTAGGTTTAATCTAAAATCTATCAGAAATATGTTAACTTCAATACATGCCCTGTATATTATTAACTCCTTTCACTGCAGCTGAGTTTTTGTCTTAAACAGACACACTTGTGCTTTATCTATCTCTGTCCCAAGGTCTTTTCAGATGTAACAAATCCAATTCTGTATTCATATCCTGTGAGATCTGTGACTTTAATTTATATATCCAAAAATATTCCTTCTGCTGTAGAACTTTCTGCACATCAAACCAATTGTATAATTGTGGGGAATGTTTATGAATAATACAAAATCTTAAGTTATCATGAGAATGGTTATTTTCCATATAATGGGCCATGAAATGAGCTTCCATCACCCTATTTTTAATACATAAATAGTGTTCTAATGAAGGAACTTGAACTGGTCTTAACTCATCCCTACATATACCTATGGGAAACTACAATTACATAAACAACATTTTTGGTATTGCATGTGCTGAAATAGTTCAATCTATAAGAACATAAGAACAGCCTTGCTGAAACAGGCCACAGCCCATCCAGCATTCTGTTTCACAGTGGCTTACCATTTGCTTCAGGGTATTCCCAAGCCCGCTTATGATTTCCTGCAAATGGCATTGGGACATATCCTGCCTATCTCTCTAATCCAGAGGTTGTCCTTAGGCATCCATAATGATAGCCATTGATACCTTTGTTCTCCATGAACTTGTCTAATCCTTTTTAAAGCTGTGAAGGCTGGCAGCTGTCACCACTTCTTCTGGCAGGGAGTTCCACAGACAGTGATTCTCCGGGTGAAATAGTACTTTCTCTTGTTTGGGATTTAGCACTGAAAAGTTTACTGGAGTGTCCCCTAGTTCTAGTGTGTTGTGCGATAGGGAAAACAGTTTTTCCTTATCTACTCTGTCCACACCATGTATGATAAACTTCAATCAGGTCACCTCTTAGGCGCTGTCGTTCAAGAGTGAAGAGGCCCAGCCATTGCAGCCTCAGAGGAAAGGAAGGAAAGTGTTCCAGTCCTCTAATCATTCTGCTTGCCTTCCTCTAATCCTACATATGTCCCCAAGCTATATAACACAACAGGGCAGAAATAGTATGTTAATAGTTCCAACACCTTCAGTATTGCTCCTTTATAATCTAAAAGACATAGGGAAGATATATGCCATTTGCCATGTCTTAAAGTATTCATTAGTATTAAATGAAATTAAAATTATTTTTTCAGTTAAGGGTCAAAATGAAAAGGTGAATTTTGCCCCATGTGGGGCGTGGTGGCTCAGCGGACTAAGGCTCCGAAAACTGTTGGCTGCAAAGTTGGCAGATCAGCGGTTCGAATTCCGGGTGCCATGCAGTGGAGCAAGCTCCCAGTGATAATTCCTTCTGTTTGCCAGGGAGGTTACCCATTAAAAATGAGATCGGGTTAGTCTGTCAGGTTTTGTTCTTGACAAATCTGTGCTGGTGCCTAATTATTACTGCATTGTTTTCCTTTCTAATCTGTTCCAAAATATTCCCTGGGATTGATGTCAGGTTCACAGGTCTGTAGCTTCTAGGCTCTTCCTTTGTGCCCTTTTTTGAAGATAGGGACATTAATCCTTACCTAGTCATCTGGTTCCTCACACATTTCCTATGATTTCAAGAAAATAATGGACAGTGGTTCTGAGAGAGTTATCCAGCCAATTCCTTCAATAATCTTGGATACTGTTCATCCATTACTGGGTCTGCAATCGCATTCAAGGTAACAAGGTTTTCCTTGACTATTTGTTCATCAATCTCCAATTACAATAATGTCTCCTCCGCTTGTACTTCATATTTTCCTTTGGGAAAATGCTGAGCTAAAATAGGAATTGAGCACTTGTGTGTATTCTTTCTCATCTGTTATGGTGAGAGCTGTTAAACGGTGGAACAGCTTACCTCTTGATGTTTTGGCTGTCCCATCGCTGGAGGTTTTCAAAAAAGATTGGACAGCCATCTGGTAGGTCTCCTGCAGGGAGTTGGACTAGAAGACCTCCAAGGTCCCTTTGAATTCTACCATGATTCTATTCTATTCTATGATTTTATGTTATCATTTTTCCATCTCCATTCACTAGCTGAGCCACTGTTTCTTTTCTTTGTCTCTTGCTCTGTACATACCCAGAGAAGGTTATTGTGTTGCTTTTACCATCTCTAGCTAACCTCAGCTCATTCTCTGCTTTTGCCTTCCTAATGCCATCCTGTCAATTCCTTGCTATTTGTCTCTTCTCTTCCTTTGTCGCCTTGTACTCCTTCCACTTTCCGCATGTGTCATTTTTTGTTTTAATGTCCTGTTTGAGCTTTTTGTGAAGCCATATTGGCCTTTTTTTTGCTTTTTCCCACCTCTTTTTTGTTTGGAATTGTTTGCACTTGTACCTTTAGAATTCCTTTTTTTTTTTTTTTTAGAAATTCACACCCTTCTTGGATTCCTTTTCTTGTTGGGTTATGCTATCATGGGACCTTATGAATCCTTTTTCTGAGTTCGTCAAAATTGGCTTTTAGAAAATCTAGCATATATGTATGGCTGCACTCTGCTTTAGTTTCCTTTGAAATCAAGAATTCTAATAGACCATGGTCATTCTTACCCAGAGTTCCCCTTACTGCTACTTCCTCCACCAAATCGTCTCTGTTGGTTAGAATCAATTCAAGGATATCTTGTCCTTTGGTTTCTTTTTCCACTTTTTGTAGGAGAAAGGTATGAAGCCACACAAGCAAGGAATTTCTTGGAAAGGACATACTTGGAAGAATTTCCCTCCCAACAAATTTCAGGATAGTAGAAATCTCTCATCACTACTACATCATGTCTCTCTGAAATTCTTGCAATTTGTTTTTCAAGTTTCATCTAAATCCTCTTCTTGATTGGGTGCCCAGTAGGAGACTTTAACTACAGTGCTCTTTTCATTTTTCATGCCAGCTATATTGATCCAGATGCTATCAATGGGACATCCAATCCCCTCATGTATTTTCATGCAGGAATGTGTATTTTTGATGTATAATGCAACTCTTCCTCCCTTTATAATTTTGTTCTTTTTGAACAATTTATATGCTTCTATTTCTGTATTCTAATCACAGGAACCTTCCCACTAAGTTTGAGTTATACCTACAGTAGTCCCCAAACCACAACACAGTTCATATATTATGGTTTCAGTATATTGCAGAATTTTTCTTAAGAGAAGCAGGCTTCCAAAGAGAGTTTTTTTAACCCCATCCTGGCATCTCAGCAAACAGACCTTGGGCTCCTCCTAGCAGTGTGCGCCAGCAGCAGCCCCGGATTTGTTTTCTGAGGTGTCAGGAGTGGGTTTAAAACCTCTCTTTGGAAGTGCACACCAGCAGTAGCGGACCGAGGTCAGTTGTCTGAGGCATCTGCCTTTTGCGGATTTTCCTTTATCACGGATGGGGCAGGCGCCTAACTCTTCTGATAAACAGGGGAGTACTGTATCAGGTTGTATTTATTTTCACAAACTGAGATCTCCAGTTCTTCTTGTTTGTTTCCTGTATCGTTGGCATCCATATATAGATACCTGAGATTGTCTGGTTTGTAGCCTGCTGTTCTTTGTACATTCTTATGAATATTATCAATGTCAATGCTATTATTGACCCACCATTAGAACTGTTCAGTTTCTTCTTCTTATTGTGTGTATGGTTTCAATAATCTTTATCTATGTGCTTGTTTCTCCCTTCCTCTTCCAATTCAGTTTAAAGACCTCCTTAGGAAATTCAGGTGAAACACATTCTTCACGGTCCTTGTGAGATGCAAGCCATCTTTTGCTAGGAGTCCACCTTTCAGGAAGCCCAAAAACGAAATCCCTCATGTCAACACCACTTTTGTAACCAGTCATTCACCTGGAGTATTTTCCTTTCCTTTGCCTTTTCCGAGTACTGATAAGCTAGATAAGAAAACAGTTTGGACCTCAAAGTCTTTATGTTTCCTCTTGGAAGTTGTTTTTGTTTTTTAAACATATTTCTATCCTGCCTTTCTCCTTAAAAAGAACCCAAGGGGATTATATCACTAAAAATATTCAAAAGCTAAAAGCAGTAGATACAGAAATACTTAAAAATAATTAAACAAGTCTTATGTTAAAATAGTAAATAAAATCATTACCAGAAATTTGGCAGTAGCACTTTATTTTATTTTATTGTTTGGATTTATATACCGCCAAGCTTAAATACAGAGAACAGCTCCAGGTAGTGTACATGGAAAGTTAAAACAACAAAATAAAAATAACATTTTGCATATATTTGTTTATATTTATTTATGTATATATTTTATACCACCTGTCTTCTGGGGGAGCTCTGAGCAGTTTACAGCAGTCATATTAATATCAATTAAAAAAACAAATATAAAGCATATAATACAATAATAATAGTAAGAAACAAAAGTAATAGAATAATCAGCCAAGATGGTGACTAATGTTTCACAAACAACAACAACAACAACAACAACAACAACAACAACAACAACAACAACAACAACAACAACAACAACAACAACAACAACACTAATGGTCACCAGATGCCTCTCTAAAAAGCAGGATCTTGAGATATTTTTGAAGGCCAGCAGGGACTGTGATAGGCGAATCTCACTTGGCAGTTTATTCCAAAGTGTAATATATATTAAGAAAGCATAATAAACATATAGAATAAACAAATAATAGGTAGGTGGCGAGTAATGTGCAGCACTGCCAAAAGCCTTATGGTAGAGCCAGGTTTTTAAAGAATACATTGCACGGATGAAGCTAAGTGGATGTCAACTAGCAATTTATGGCCACTGAGAAAGCCCAGTTTCTCGTAACAGTTTTTTGGGATTTCCTAGGGGTGGCCACTCTAAGTGCCAACGCTAAAGAAGATGTAGTTGGATGGGCATTTATTAATTATTTAGACGCTCAAATTTCTGAACACTTTCCAAAGGCCCCATGTAGAGTGTGCTACAGTAATCTATTTGAGATATAACTAGGGCACAGTTCACCATGGTCAGATTATACCTCTCATGAGGTGGCTGGAGCTGACATGCTAGTTTTAACTGTGCAAAGGCAATCCTGGTAAGGGTTCAGTCACCTTTGTTTGGCTGAGTTTCAATCTTTCTAATATATTATTGCAAGGTTTCCTCTTTGACTTTATGTTCTTGCTGTCTGCCATCAAGAATCTTAAACATGGTTTTTCAGTTCCACTGATGAAGAGTGTGTTCTCCTTCTCTGGCTCCTAACTGTGACTCTTGTCCATAGTGCTTCTTCCACAATGGTTAATGTCTGCTTGGCATTCTCCTACTCTACCTTCCCATCTTCCTGTCTCACCTCTAGGGCCTCCATTGACTGCAGCTCCTGCTGCTCAAGAGTTCTATCAATGGATACTTCATCTCCTGTTGTATCCTTAAGTGTAGCTACTTTCTGCTCCAGTTCTCTCACTTTTTCTTCTAACAGTGCTGCCAATTTGCACTTGGTGCATGTGTACACTGTGTTTCACTCAGCCACAAAGACAAGCATAGCACAAACTTTGCATGTCACTGCAACTGAAGTGTCCCTTGCTTTAATTTGTCTACGAATGTCCTTTCCTTTGTTACCTTGAACATAGTCAATTAATATATAGCTATATCCAGAAACTCTAATAATGATGTTACAGGCCGCCCTCATTGAATTCATGTTTATGAGCTCTGGATGCGAGCTCTCTGGGTCTGCCTCAGCTGTATTCGTCAGCTATCCTCTGTTAGGAGTCAACAATGAAAAGTCTCCCCCAGATCTCACAGCTGCTTATAGCTCTCAGCAGTATTCACGAAACAGCCTTTCCTGTTAAGCTCAGCACTTAGCTGTTCCTGTTAAGGACAAATCATGGAGGAGATGACTCACTACAGCCTCATTGATTCAGTGGATGTAGTCGAGATGGGCATTAATTTATTTGGCCCATTTTGTATGGCTACTGCTGTGTCATACAAGCACCTGAGCTCCTACCCAGACTGACGTGCCACCGGAGGAGGAAGACCTGGGCAGTGCACCATGTATTTGTATGAAACGGGCCAAATTTATTTGTGCCTATTTCTTATCTGTGCTAATACCCATGGGAGTTAATTTCACATGCAAGTATAATATTGTACATTGCAAATGTATAGAAAATTATTTTGTTTAGCTGATGCAGTTCTTTGCAGCCAAAGATGGAGTAGCTCTATACAGTCAGTAAAAACAAGACCCGGTGCTGACTGTGGCTCAGATCATCAGCTTCTTATAGCAAAATTCAAACTTAGACTGAAGAAAGTAGGGAAGACCACTAGGCTAGTCAGATATAATCTAAGTCAAATCCCTTATGAATACACAGTGGAGGTGAAGAATAGATTTAAGGAGCTAGATTTGGTGGACAAAACGCCTGAAGAACTATGGATGGAGGCTTGTAACATTGTACAGGAGGCAGCAACAAAAACTATCCCAAAGAAGAAAGTGCAGTAAAGAAAAGGGGCTGTCCAATGAGGCCCTACAAATAACAGAGGAGACAAGGGAAGCAAAATGCAAGGGAGAAGGGGAAAGATACAGAAAATTGAATGCAGACTTCCAAAGAATAGCGAGTAGAGACAGGACGGCCTTCTTGAATGAACAGTGCAAAGAAATAGAGGAAAATAATAGAGAAGGAAAACCAGGGACCTGTTCAAGACAATTGGAGATATTAAAGGAGCATTTGATGCAAAGATGGATATGATAAAGGACAAAAATGGTAGGAACTTAAAGGAAACAGAGGACATCAAGAAGAGATGGCAAGAATACAGAGAGGAATTATATCAGAAAGATCTGGATGTACCTGATAACCAATATAATGTATTTGCTGACCTCGAGCCAGACATTCTGGAAAGTGAAGTCAAGTGGGCCTTACAAAGCATTGCAAACAACAAGGCCAGTGGAGGCAATGACGTTCCAGTTCAACTTTTTAAAATCTTAAAAGAGGATGCTGTAAAGGTGCTACACGCAATAAGCCAGCAAATTTGGAAAACTCAGCAGCAGCCACAGGACTGGAAAACATCAGTCTACATCCCAGTCCCAAATAAGGGCAATGCCAAAAAATGCTCCAACTGTCATACAATTGCACTCATTTCACACGCTAGCAAGGTTATGCTCAAAATTCTACAAGGGAGGCTTCAGCAGTATGTGGACAGAGTACATTAGGACCCCGGTATCCGCTGGGGATTGGTTCCAGGCCTCGTGGATAATGAAATCCATGGATAAAAGAGAACGCCTGCCCACCCGCCCGCCCCAAACTGCTGTTTCCTGATAGTAGCTTGTTTTTGACTGCTGTTTTGAGACAATGGCTTGCTTTATGGCTGCTGTTTGTGACAGTAGCTTGCTTTACAGCTGCTATTTGTGACAACAGCTTACTTTACAGCTTGCTTTGTGGCTGCTGAATTATTTAATTTTTTCCTCTGACAACAGTGGATAACTGAATCAGTAGATAATGAATCATTGCATACGGGGGTCCTACTGTACTCCCAGAAGTGCAAACTGGATTTTAGAGGGGCAGAGGAACTAGAAATCAAATTGCCAACATGCGCTGGAATAAGGAGAAAGCCAGAGAGTTCCAGAAAAACATCTACTTCTGCTTTATTGACTCTGCCAAAGCCTTTGACTGTGTGGAGCACAACAAACTATGGCAAGTTCTTAAAGGAATGGGAGTGCCTGACCACCCTATCTGTCTCCTAAGAAATCTATTTGTGAGACAAGCAGCAACCGTCAGAACTGGATATGGAACAACAACAAAATTGGGAAATGAGTACAACAAGGCTATATATTGTCACCTTGCCTATTTAACTATATGCAGAGTACATCATGCAAAAGGCAGGTCTGGATGAATTGAAAATTTCTCATGAAGGAAAAGAAACATTGTGTGTGCTTATTCATATATGATCATATCACAACACAACTAGTATTTAAGTGTACCATGAAAGTTAATGATTCACACAAACAGTTCTTACTTCACTGAAGCATACTTGCATGTTCTTTTTTTTTTTGAAAAGGTGGAGATGTTTGGTTCAGTGCACCATGATGTTATTCTGTGCTCTGGCTTCTCACATGGGATTGTGGTGGTATTAAAAAAATGATCTCTGTGTTGATCTCATTAGCTGCTGCTTCAGCTGTCTTCTAAGTAACCATCAAATTATACAGCCCAAATCAACATTTGATACTATGACTATTGTTAGTTTGAAAACTGATTAATGGAAAGAATTGTGCAGGTATAGTAAGCAGTGGTGAATTCACATAGGAAAATATAAAGTGTTTGGTATTTCTTGAAAGTGATTTCAACTCTATCCCCATTTTAATGTGTGTCCCATTCATGTGCACTGTTCCTAAACACTGCATCATCTTTTTGATTTCTTTTGCCTAGTGATGTTCTAGACAGCCTAACTTGCGGCATCTGATCTACTGATTATTTTGAGAAAAGATGCCAGAATGCAAATATACATTGAACTGCCCTTATCATTTGGATTTGTAAGACATATAAATTTTAGTAAGACATATGGATTTAGACATATATGGATTTTGTGTGATATTCTGCAGAATCCATCGTCCTGTCTCATTATTTATTATTAACATATTGATTTTATTCCAGACTGTTCTGTAATCTATTACAAATTGGGTTTATTCTTGATTAATTTTCACATATTTAAATCATGTATTCTGTTTTGACACTATAAAAACAATAGAGACCAAACTTTTAATAGGGCAAACAGTGAAACAATTTGTATTGAATTGTTCCAGATATATAACACTAAAGAATATGACGTATGCAGCCTTTCTATTCAGATTCACAACATATTCTGACAAGAAGCTTCAATGTACTGTTGTATCCTTCTGACCATTTAGTGATTCACTGCTTGTTTTCTTTTCTTTAGTGAATGAACTCATTCTTAAACAGAAACAAAGATTTGAGGAAAAGAGATTTAAACTGGACCATTCAGTGAGTAGCACCGTATGTCCACATTTTATTATTCTTATTTTATTTCAGATCTTAATTGGGAATAGGCTTAGTTGTAACTTTATCTTCATGGCAACCATAAATATCTTGTCCTTAGATAATTCGGGGCCCATGCTTTTCCTCTAGTCCAAGCAATGGAGGAAGTCAGTGCTTTTCAAAGAAACAGGACCTTGCAGTATAATAATAAACAATGTGACATTTACGCTACTTCATATAAACTATATAAATCTTCTTCTGTTCAATAGTGAAATAATTGTCCAACAAAGGTACACTCAAAATTTGCCTTGCTTTTCCACTGTAGCTAGTCTGTAGTTTTCTATCATATCACAAGTGGTGTCAATAGATTAGCAGAGATGAGAACCCTGGAATGGATGTGTATTAAAACAAAAAAACCAATGACATTCAAGGACTGACATAGTTAGAATAAGGTTTAGAGAAGTACTGAAAATCTTTTGAGAGACTACGTGGCACAGTGGTTCAATGCCTGTACAGCAGCTAAAACTGTGCTCACAACCTGGGGTTCAATCCCAGGTAGCAGGCTCATGGTTGACTCAGCCTTCCATCCTTCCGAGGTCGGTAAAATGAGTATCCAGCTTGCTGGTGGGGGGCAATGTGTATCCTGCATACTGTAATTAAACAGTAAACTGCCCAGAGACTACTTAAGAACATAAGAACATAAGAAGAGCCATGCTGACTCAAGTCAAAGGCCCATCTAATCCAGCTTCTGGTATCTCACAGGGACCCCACCAAATGCCTCTGGGAGTGCAGATATCTTTCTCCTGATGCCACTCCTCTGCATCTGGCCCTTGAAGTACCCTGGTTTTAAGCCTGGAGATTACACATCTCCATCATAGTTTGTAACCTGTGATGGACTTTTCCTCCAGGAATCTGTCCAAATCCCTTTTGAAGGCATCCAGGCCATATGCCATCGCCACATCCTTTGGCAGGGAGTTCCACAGACTAACACCACACTGGATAAAAACTATTTTCTTTTTTCTGTTCTCACTCTCCCAAGCCTCAGTTTAAGTGGATGCCCCCTAGTTCTGGTATTTTGTGAGAGGGAGAAGAGCGTCCTTCTATCCACTTTACTCATGCCCTGCATTATTATGTATGTCTCGGACGCCATTTTCCAGACTAAAGAGCCCCAAATGTTTTAGCCTTTCCTCATAAGGGGGGTCCCCCAGCCCAATAATCACTTTAGTCACTCTCTTCTGCACCTTTTTTGAGATGCGGTGACCAGAATTGTACACAATACTCAAGGTGCGGCCTTACTATCATTTTGTTCACTGTCATTATAATGTTGGCTTTTATTTTCTGTCCCCTTTTTGATGATCCCTGGTGTGGAACTGACCTTCTTCACTGCATGATAATGATGTAACTGCTAGGTTATATTTGAACATTTTCAGACTTCATCATTAAATACTTTGTGGGGATCCATTTTTCCCTAGACATGGCTTTTTGAAGAAGCAGTGCCCTCATTTTCAGTCCACTTTTTGATAATCCCTAGCATGGAATTGGCCTTCTTCACTGCTGCCATACACTGGGTTGACACCTTCATTGAGCACCAGCACACCAAGATCGCTTCCTGATCCGTCATGGATACCTCAGCCCATGAGTTGATAGATAAAGTTTTGATTTTTTTTGCCCCAATATGCATTACTTTACATTTTCCTACATTGAAATGCATTGGCCATTTCGCAGCCTGTTTCCCCAGCTTGGAGAGATCCTTCTGGAGCTCCTCACAATCTTCTCTAGTTTTTACCACATGGAAATGTTTTGTGTCATCCGCAAACTTGGCCACCTCACTGCTTATCCCTGTCTCCAGTTAATTTATGAACAGATTGAAAAGCACTGGCCTCAGGAGAGATACTAGTTGAAGTAGCATGGAGTGGTATATAAGCAGAACACTTTGCTTTTGCTTTTGCTTTAATTCATATATTGTAATTCATTAATTGTATATTCATTTATTAGTAAAAGTCTGAAGATGCTGTGCAACCCTATAGTGGAGTATAATGAAAAAGGCAACAGATTGGGTTCTTATGCTTTCTGACCAAAATCAGGTATAATTAAAAAGGATATTCTTGCTAGAAATTCTGTAAATCTCACCACTTGCAGGATCTGCTAAGGAAAATAGATCAAGCAGAAGGAACAAATGCTTAAGAAAGGAAATTGTTCTGGTAGCATAAAAACTATGTTAGACACTTCTCTGTTCTCACAGTCTACAAATAGTCACGAATGCATTTTAGAAATGCACAAATGATACCAAAGATAATTATGTTTCACTTTGTGTAATGGTTTAAGAAGTGTAAATCATTGATTTATTCTGGTGATTCGTAAGAATTTGTGAAGATGTCCAGAATGGCCTAAAATTGCTAGTGGGATGCAAATACAACTAGAGGAAGTTCATGGCAAACTTTTTCAGAGAATAATAGAATAGTCAAGTTTGAAAAGGTCTGTAAGGCCATCAAGTCCAACCCATGCAGGATACAAATCAAAGGGCATCTGCCATGTGTAGTTGTCCAAATTTCTCTTGAATGCCTCCAGTGTTGGAGCACTCACTACCTCTTGAGGTAATTGGTTCTGTTGCTGTACCGCTCTAACAGCTAGAATGTTTTTTCCTGATATTCAGCTGAATATCAGGAATATCTCGTAACTTGAGCCCATTGTTGCACATCCTGCACACTGGGATGAGTGAGATCCTTTCCCTCCTCTGTATGACAGCACTTCAGTTTGAAAAAATGTTGTTACATTTCCCCTCAGTCTTTTCTTTTCCTCCAGCTAAACATACCCAATGCTTTCAGTCTTTCCTCATAGGACTTGCTTTTCAGCTCACTATTCATCCTTATCACCCTCCTCTGAACGTGAAAGTCAACTGTTCAGGTTGAAGTTTAACACTTGGAAAAAGTATAAATGTGATATCAAGAATGGCAGAAGCAGCAAGAACCATTTGTTGCTGTTGGGAAAACTTTAAAACTAAATAGCTTTGATCATCATTGGCAGAAAAGCTAGTTGTACAATAAATCTCATGACTATAATTTATGATGTCTACATTGTAATGGTTATTGATGCCGATATTAGCTGGCTAAGGTATTGTGATTGGACATATGTAATGAGTACTGTACTTGGAGGAATGAAGCAGGCCACTGTGGAATGTTCTTATGGAGCCATGTTTGAGTAAGAGTCCAGTTCACTAGCAAAAGCTGTGGCAGAGGGAGCTATGTGGACATTGTTTGAATAGGGAAGTGTAGAGGTAGTTCCAAGAGGAAGAGTAATAAAACTAAAAGTGAAGTGGTGTAATATCAGGCAAGCAGATGTCCTGTAGGCTGCCTAACACATTAACTTGTGTTAGATTATCATATTATATTGTACTTATAATTATGCCTATCTTACCTTGCAAACTACAGACTAAATGAATGCTATGAAAGGGTTAGTATCTTGATACTGGACTTTGAACAAGGCTGTTTCAATTTTGAACCAAGGAACTTTAATCCCTAAGGGGGCTGGAGAGAAGGCCCAGTTCCGGGTAGCTGACTTATGGGCCTCCCTTGGAGTGGTGATGCAAAGCAAGAAGGCTTGCGATGCTCTGGTGGGCCAGGCTGAAGCTGATCTTTGGGGGATAAGCTGTGCCAGATACTCTGGTCCCAAACCATGGAGGGTTTTATAAATCAAAACCAGTACTTTGAACCTTATCCGTGGTAGCAATGGATAGCCAATCAGGCAGCCACTCTGGCTGCTGCATTCTGCACCTGCTGCAATTGCTGAATGAGGGTCAAGGGAAGCCCCATGTAGAGAGTGTTACAGTAGTCTATCCTCAAAATAACCAGTGCTTGCACAACCATCCTCGGTAGTCAACTGTCAATATATGGGCAAATCTGGGTGATAAGCCTAAATTGGTAAAAGGCTGCCCTAGAGACAGCGCCACCTGGGATTCCAGGGACAAAGTCAGATCAAGGACGATGCCCACAGCAGAATGACATAGTGGCCAAAATCCTTTTGCACAGCTATGCAAATGGCATAACTTCCAGAGGCAAGTTTCTGAACATTAAGAGATCACTGTAGATGATATCAGCTATATGTTGGGTTACACTGTGATTTCTTAACTTGAGGCAATTTGGCTCCAAATGTTATGCTGTTTGTACTGTGGCAGAGTAAGTAGGTCAGAGGATTTGGGCCGGCGGATAGCTTCAGTGACATTGGGACAAACTTCATCCAGTAAAATATCAAGAGGCTAGACTTTGTCCAACATTTTCCTAACCTCACTTTCATCTGCCTTTGTATTGGGTTTTAGTTTTAATCTTGCTTCTGAGTGTGTGTAATCTATAAAGTATCCTTAAATCACAATTTGATGTGTTTGTTTTTCTTTCAGAATGGCCACAGGTGGCAGATATTTCAAGATCTATTGGGAACGGATCAAGACAACCTTGATTTGGCCAATGTTAATTTAATGTTGGAACTGCTGGTCCAAAAGAAAAAGCAGCTAGAGGCAGTAGGTTTTTTTTTTTCATTCTTAAAAACATTTTAAGAAACATTTTCTTTGGTGAAATTCTATCTTGGAGTTGATTTTCTTACCTTTGCATAACATAGTGATGCCATGTAGCATTTTAAACTCTGTGCCCTAGTTTTAACAAGTGTGCAGGTAACCACCTAATCTGATCACCTAAGTAATTTTCCATTCTGTATGATCCGATAATCTAGAACAAAAATAGCCATGGCTGCCTTCTGTTAATGATCCTGTACGGCTAGGGAGGGAGTCCATCCAATTCAATTCAAATGCTAGTGGCTTTCTTACTCACAGTCCTGGTAACATTTTGTAACAGCTGGAAACTGAACAATGCTACTACTGGCTCCCTCTCTATTGTCTTTCTGCTAATGGGCAAAGACCTGTGGAAGGGCTTTCAACATGACTTTCTGAGTTTTCTATTCTTTTTTGGTATGTTTTAAAACTATAAGACACCGCCTTTTATTAGATGCCCCCAACTTTTTAGACCACCAAATAAATAAATCCTCCTTTCAGTCTCCTCTACCCCCACCGTTACCTTTAATTTCCCCATTCTAAACACTCCTCTCTGCTTTGGTGAGATTGTTTTTTGCAGGATCAGGTTCTGTCAGTCTTGAGCAGTCCATTAAGAAATGCCTTTTCTTTCCAGAGCACATTACTTAATGGGCCACTCAAGCCTGACAGAGCCTGATCCTGCAAAAAACACATTAACTAAAACCGAGAGGAGTGTTTAGAATGGGAAAACGAAAGAAAATAGTAGGTGTGGAGAACTCAAGGAAGGACGGGGGCAATCATGCAAAAAAACAAAAACCAAAAAACCAAACCATGGAGGGAAGCAGCAAGGTTAGTTTGGGTTCTCCTCCACCCAACCACCCCTGTGTATACCATGCCCCTTAATTTTTGGTGTCACAATTTTAGAAAAAAGTAGTGTGGTATACATGGAAAAATATGATATATTGTACTGTATAATTTTAAGGCATCTTGAGTCCCATTTGTAGGAGAAAGACAGAAATTAATTTTTTTTAAAAAAATAAGTCATATCCTGAGGGACTGCTGCTTCCCCCAGTGATATTTATACCATGTGATTCCTAGGGTTCCTCTTGTCTTGTTCTCCATGCCATTTAGAATCCTCAAAAACTAGGAAGTTTTTCTGGAGATTTTAAGTAAGGTACCATCAGCGTATTACTGATATGGCTTTTGTGCTCTTCTCCTTTCTGCTTTATCCTGATGCAGCTGTATAAGTTCTGAATGGACTTCTGAATCAGTAGCAAGCTGAGAGAGGGCTAGTGAGACAAACTGCAGAGTTTAATCTATAAAGCTGAAAGTTACATTGAGTTTTTGAGGAACCACCTCATGAGAATCTGACATAAGGTTGCTTGTTATTAGAGGTCCTGCCTTTATTTGGCTGGTGTTTGCCTAGCTAATGTCGAGTCCTGCTTCACTGAATCTGATGTAACCATTCTCCGTCAAAAATGAAAGATGGAACCAGTTGGATATACACTTATATCCATCTCTGAAGAGTAATTCTACAGACAAACTTGTGTGATGGTTCTTCTTCGTGGACTCTGTGAATCCACACAATGGGTCTTCGCGCCTGCGTGCCTGAGTTCCCGGTCGTTCCAAGCTCAAGGCATATAAGCCCCTCCCCTCCATGCGCAT
>JAHTLZ010000034.1:10960-61496 GCA_023846285.1 Phrynocephalus versicolor | reverse complement strand
CATTCGAACCTATGGCTACCACATCTTTGTACTTACTTACTTTGAAAACAGCATTCCTAGTGGCAATCACATCCGCCAGAAGAGCTTCAGAACTTGCTGCGCTCAGAGCGGACCCGCCGTTCCTGAAATTCCATCACGACAGGGTGGAACTCCGTCCAGACATCTCTTTCCTACCAAAGATAGTGTCTTCGTTCCATGTGTCTCAGCCAGTTATTCTCCCAACCTTCTTCCCAAACCCAACTACTCAACTGGAGAGGACGCTCCACTCACTCAATGTAAGGAGAGCACTCCTCTTTTACACCGCCAGGACAGCTCCTGTAAGAAAAACACACAGGCTCTTTATCAAAACCTCAGAACCATCTTGAGGTCACCAAGTATGCCCTCAATCCATCTCCAGATGGATCACCAGAACTATCAAAATGGCATACAATAATGCGCATGTCTCTCTACCTGTCACACCTCGGGCACACTCCACAAGAGCAGTAGCCTCCTCCACTGCCTTCATGAAAGGAGTGCCCTTGGAAGACAAATGTAAAGCGGCAACCTGGTCTCGACCGTCCACGTTCCTGAAGCACTACAGGCTAGACGTCCGGACACAGAGATCGGCCGCATTTGGCAAGGCAGTTTTGACAACTGTATTACCATGACTACCCTCCACCGGTAAGTCAGCTTGCCAGTCACCCATTCGTGTGGATTTACAGAGTCCACGAAGAAGAAATGCAGCTTACTTACCTGTAAGTTAAGTTCTTCGAGTGGACCTCTGTGAATACACACCACCCACCCGCCTCCCCTCTTTCCGTCATGGCTTGTTGTACTCTCTAAGGGTCAGCGGTGGACCAGGCGGGAGATGGGTGAGCATGCGGATGGAGGGGAGGGGCTTCTACGCCTTGAGCTTGGAACGACCGGGAACTCAGGCGCGCAGGCGCGAAGACCCACTGTGTGTATTCACAGAGGTCCAGTCGAAGAACTTAACTTACAGGTAAGTAACCTGCATATTGTTTCTCATCTTTGTGCAGTCTCCTTTTATATTACAGATCAATCTGTGCACTTATTCCTCTGTATCTTTTGGGATATCTCCACATGATATATATAATTCTTAAGGTACAGTAATGAGGATTTATATAATGGCCAACAGGGCTGATACAGATATGATTCAAAAGAGCAAGACATGGCAGAGTTTCTGCCCTTCCTAAGCCAGGTCTGCCTAATTAATGATTTTCTTCAAAGGAGGATCTGAGATGTTCTTGTTCACCTCAGAACATTGGTGAACAAGACGAAATTCACATTCCTGAGGTTTTCTACCAGTCTGCTAATTACCGTTAGCACTATTACATTGCCCCAGCCCTAAAAGTTTTGTTGTGTGAAATGATTGGACATAAAAATGGATAAAAAAGTTAGTTTATTGTTTTAGATGCAGTTTTCAAAAGATTAAGACAATTACATTCTACTTAGCTTTTTTTTCTTGAACCTTTCTGTTACAACAGGAGTCCCATGCTGCCCAGTTACAGATTTTGATAGAATTTCTGAAGGTTGCCAGGAGAAATAAAAAAGAGGTAATTTAACTTTCTTTCATTCAGTACCATTAAATATTATTTTGCTGACACTTTTTAATAATCTATGTAGGCGTATAATCTTGCGTTTTTGAAGAAGTGTGAGTGGGCATTTTGCAAAATGGAATTTTTTGAAATGCATAAGATTGAAGGATTTTTGAATTACTGCTTGTGACAAATAGCTGTTTTATACTTGATTTGAATTTTTCTTTTATTTGCTTCTTATGCTGTTTAAGAGAGAGAGGATTGTCAAGGAAAGTATTTGTAGACTGTTGCATCAAATTCTTGAAACAAATTGTAATTGAGGCAGCTTTAAAAGAGAATGCTATATTCCCAGGCAACCATTTATGAGAGAATATGTAATATAAAAAGAACAGTTACACACACATTTAGTAGAATCTGGTCTGAATGTGTTGCACAGAATCATAAGAATTGCGGAGAGTATTGTGGGCTGTTCACTCCCCACCCTAGAACAAATTTATACTATCAGGTGCCACTGTAAAGCATTAGATATATTAAGAGATCCATCATATCCTGGTCATCGTTGCTGCCATTGGGACGGAGATATAGAGTACTGAGGGCAAGAACAAACCGTCTCAAAAATCATCATCACCATACTTGTATATACTCGAGTATAAGTCTAGTTTTTCAGCCCTTATTTTTGGCTGAAAAAAATGCCCTCAACTTATACTCTAGTCAATAAGTTTCCCAGGTTTTTGGGGTAAAATTAGGTGCTCAGAGGGCTTGGGGAGGATGGTAGAGGGCAAGTCCCTAGGAAAAAAACCTACTCCGAAGCTGATCAGGCGGGATGTAAGGCTGCTGCAGCTTCCCATATGATTCATAGAATCATAGAGTTGGAAGAGACCTCAAGGGCCATCTAGTCCAACCCCCTGCCATGCAGAAACCCCATCACAATATTTTTGACAGATGGCCATCCAGCCTCTGCTTAAAAACCTCCAAGGAAGGAGACTCCACCACCCTTTCTGGCAGCATATTCCACTGCCGAAGAGCTCTAACTGTCCTGAAGTTCTTCCTAATGTTCAAATGGAATCTCTTGTAGTTTGAAACCATTGCCCCGAGTCCTAGTATCTGAAGCCATGGAAAAGAAACCTGTTCCTTCTTCAATATGACATCCTTTCAAATATTTAAACTTAGCTATCATATCCCCCCTCAGCCTTCTTTTAGAGAGGCTAAACATTCCCAGTTCCCTAAACCGTTCCTCATAAGACATTTCCTCCAGACCCTCAACCATCCTGGTTGCCCTCCTCTGCACCCGCTCGAGGTTGTCAACATCCTTTTTAAACTGAGGTGCACAGAACTGGACTCAGTATTCCAGGTGGGGACTGACCAGAGCAGAATAGAGTGGTACTATCACTTCCCTTGATCTAGACACTATGGTTCTCTTGATGCAACCAAGAATCGCATTGGCTTTCCTGGCTGCCGCATCACACTGCTGACTCATGTTCAATTTGTGGTCCACGAAGACTCCCAGATCCCTTTCACAGGTACTATTCTCCTGCCAAGTGTCCCCCATCCTATATCTGTGCAATTCATTTTTTTTAAACCTAGATGTAGCACCCTACATTTCCCTCTGTTGAAATCCATTCCGTTAGCTTTGGCCCAGCATTCTAATCTGTCAAGGTCCTTTTGGATTTTCATCCTATCTTCTAGGGAATTAGCAACCCCTCCAAATTTGGTATAATCTGCAAATTTAATTAGCATACTCTCTATTCCTTCCTCCAATTATAAATAAAGATATTGAACAGCACTGGACCCAGAACTGAACCCTGGGGCACCCCACTGGTCACGTCTCTCCAAGCTGAAGAGAGGCCATTTATGATCACCCTTTGGGTGCGATCAGTCAACCAATTGCAAATCCACCTAACAGTTGCACTATCTATCCCACTTTCTATTAACTTCTTAGCAAGAATACCATGGGGAACCTTATCGAAGGCCTTAGTAAAGTCCAGATAAGCAATATCCACAGCATTCCCCTCATCAACCAGGCCTGTAATTCTATCAAAAAAGATAATTAGTCTGGCATGACTTGTTTTTAAGAAACCCGTGTTGACTTCTTGTAATGACAGCATTGTTTGTTAAATAATTGCAGACTGACTGTTTAATAATCTGCTCTAGGATCTTTCCAGGAATTGAAGTCAAGCTGACTGGGCGGTAATTATTTGGGTCCTCTTTTTTCCCCTTTTTGAAGATGGGGACAACATTAGCCCTCCTCCAGTCGATGGGGACTTCCCCTGTTCTCCAGGACTTCTCAAAGATTATTGCCAATGGTTCTGAAATTACTTCTGCCAGCTCTTTTAATATCCTTGGGTGTAATTCATCTGGCCCAGGAGACTTAAATTCATTTAATGTTTTCAGGTGTTCCTGTACTACCTCTCTACCTAGTCTGTGTTGCAATTCCCATCCTACCTCATCTACTCTTTGTCCCAGCGAATCTCCTTCTTCCTTTTTGGAGAAAACAGACGCAAAGAAGGTGTTGAGTAGTTCTGCCTTTTCCTTGTCTCCTGTTAGTAACTGGTTATCCTAACCACACAGAGGGCCTATCATGTCCTTATTTTTCCTTTTGCTGCAGACATAACTAAAGAAACCCTTTTTACTATCTTTAATCTCTCTGGCAACTCTAAGTTCGTTTTGTGCTTTAGCTTTTTTTTTTTAACCATCCCCTGCATATATTAGCTGTTTGCTTATATTCCTCTTTGGTGCATTTCCCATTTTTTCATTCCTTGTACTTGTTTTTCTTTATAGTTACCTGAGTTGAAAATTCTTTAGTAAACCATTGTGGCTTCTTTAGACCTCTCCCATTTTTTCTTCTTGTTGGAACAGTTTTAAATTGTGCCTTTAATATCTCGCTTTTAAGGAACTCCCATCCATCTTGGACTCCCTTCTGTTTCAGTGTGTCAGTCCATGGAATCACAGCCAATAATCCCCGAAGTTTACAAAAATTGGCTTTCTTAAAGTCCAGGATTCTTGTCTGACTATGCTTAATTTCACCTTCCAACTGTATAAGAAATTCCAAAAGGGCATGGTCACTTTTACCTAATGATCTCACCACTTCCACCCCATTTAGAAGGTCCTCCTTATTGGTTAAGACCAGATCTAAAATGGTTTTGCCTCTTGTTGCCTCCTCTACCTTCTGGACCATGTAATTGCTGCAAGGGCAGTAAGGAATTTGTTAGACCTTGCATTCCTAGCTGAATAGGACTGCCAGCATATATC
Source organism: Phrynocephalus versicolor (assembly GCA_023846285.1). Taxonomy (NCBI): domain Eukaryota; kingdom Metazoa; phylum Chordata; class Lepidosauria; order Squamata; family Agamidae; genus Phrynocephalus; species Phrynocephalus versicolor. The sequence goes on along the minus strand of JAHTLZ010000034.1, from coordinate 56,712 downwards.
AGGATAGTTAAAATCTCCCATTAGTACTACATCTCTCCCTTTTGACTGTGTGGCCATCTGTTCACAGAAGGCATCATCCCACTCCTCCGGCTGGCTTGGGGGTCTATAATATACCCCCACAGTGTCATCCCTCCTAGTTTTTTTCACCCCTGGTTTTAACCCAAATACTCTCAATATGGTTCCCCTGCTGTTTATCTTGTATTTCTCCAGCAGTATATATGTACTTAATATATAAAGCTACACCACGTCCTTTCCTACTCGGCCTGTTTCTTTGAAACACGTTATACCCTCCAATGACTACATTCCAATCATATATCTCATCCCACCATGTTTCAGTGATGCCAGTTATGTCATATTTATTTTATGTCATATGTATTCCAATGAGAAGGTTTAGGGGCACACCCTTTGGAGCTCCATCACTCAGTTTCCAAATTTCAGGGGGTTCCCTAAAATCACTTTCTTTAGGTAGCCCTGTTACTTTAGTGTCCGAAAGGTAAGTAATTTTTGAGTGCACATTTTGTTAAAAAACATCCACTCAAAGATTATTTTTAAAAATATGCAATCAAAATTTACTTCCCTTGGGACTCCAAAGTAGTGGGCGTACCTTTCCACAGCAATTTTTAGGGAACTTGAAATATGGAAAGATTTTGGGGTACGGGAACTTAGTTATGGAGCTCTAAAGGGGCTGGGGGTAGTAATTGGCAAAGTGTGCTGGGAGCCTGGAGGCAATCAGGGAGTATACTCTATGGTATTAACTCCCTAATTACCTCCACAATCCCAGCACATATTGACAATTGCTACCCCCAGCCCCTTTAGAGCTCAGCTGGTATACCGTATATACTCAAGTATAATGAAAAAACGCCCTTATATATAGAGTCAATAAGTTTTCCCAGGTTTTTTGGGTTACATTAGGGGCCTTGGCTTATACTCAGATCGACCTATACTTGAGTATATACGGTATGTCAGCTTTACTTGTAAACTCATATTGAAAAATGGACTTAACTAGAGACCTCAGGGTTACCTTTTGGATTGTGAGTAGTAGGCTCTGGCTGTAACATCAGTGCAATGACAACTCAGATTTGATTTTGAACTGGGCCTCAGTATTTAATAAAAGGAGAGGTGTGAATGTTTGTAGGTGAGCCCTGACATGTCTTTGGAAGGACTGGGACAGTAAAAACACCTCCCTCCCTTCAATTCAGATGCAGCCTACAACATCCAAGCTCCGAGCCTCAACTAAGAAACTTCCTGCACCCCCCCCCCATCTTGCCAAGGACCTTACATCTAAGGAATGACTCCTGGCAAATCCATCTTTTGCCATGTTATAACCTATTGGTACTACTCTGAGGAAGAGGGGTTTGCCCTCGAAATAATAGCAACGTTTTTGTGATTTTTCTAGTAGCCTAAAAGTATCACCTAATTCCACTTTTGTATTTGGTTTGGCTCTTCAACTTGTTTTGCTTCAATAAATAAAACTGATACAAAACTAACAAATTTTGGAGTAGCCTGGAATTACTGCAACAATGAAGACATTCAGAGGAGAAGTGTCTGCTATAGCTTGTTACTGATTGCCTGGTTTAATTCAGGGATTAACTCTTTGTAATGTCAGGTAACCTAATCAGGTTCTGACATTGGGTAGTTAACAGATTTAACACAGCTTTTAGTAGCCTAAGGCGGTAAAACTGAAATCAAGACTTTCTCTTTCAAGCATATTGTTACAAATGTACATGTTGATACTAAAGCTTGCACAATATCACAGCAATTTTTCTATCTGTTACATGGGAAGGACATGCTTGCAGGTTCTCAGAATAGTAGATACGCTTGGGTGTGATAAAGGCCTGTAGTTGAGGATCTCAGGATCTAATCAGCTTCTCTGGTAAAAGTTTACTTCCGTTTGGAAAATAAATGCTGATAGTTTCAGCTGTTTTACTTGTACAGGTGGACCCTCATATAACAAAACTGGTTGTATAGCATAAAATCTGTACAACATAAAAAATTCTGGAGATAGGGGAAATTTGCTTAACAGAATTGCCTATGGGGTGAATCCGTACAACATAAAATTGGACGCGATTAGGGATTATTCTGTGTTCAGTGCATTCCTATGGGATATTTGTATAAAGGAAATTTGCTTAACATAATTTCACTTGGAATGAATTAATTCCTTTATACAAGGCATCACTGTGTATAAGAAAAGTCATGTAGGCAAGCCTAGATTTATAGACAATTTGGTATGCTCAGGTAACACTTTGTGGCTTATATAAATGAGCCAATATACTGATTAATACAACAGGCAAACGGTAAATAAACATTGGATCTTCTACCTGTGTTGTGTTTATTGTGATATTTGAAATTGTCACTTTTGCATCTTTCTTCCTTTCAGTACCATACCTGTAAGGTGTGGATTGATTGTTGTTTGCTGATGACTATGGATTGTAGGGGGAGAGATAAGCCAGAGTGGATAAAATAATGGATGGGAGGTTCATGGTTTGTTCATCCAATGTCTTTAGTAGCATGAGGAATTCCGCAGGTTGCAAGCGCATGCTGTGTGTGAATATCAAACCAGACTTAGAAATGGGCCCTTTGCTAGTGACTGTAAAAATAAGCTAGCAGAAGTTGTGTGTGTGTGTGTGTGTGTGTGTGTGTGTGTGTGTGTGTGTTGGGAATGTTTAGATTGCCTTCCTATATGCTGAACCAGGGATCATGGCCGACTATAGCTTTGGTCTCCCCTTTCCCATGCTTTTGTGTTATTTTTTAAAAGATTATGACCGCAGGCAAGTATTGTCTTGTTTTTATTGATCATAATACATAAGCCTTTCTAGAAGGTTTTTCAGCTGAAGAACAGGATAAAGTAGTTTACTTTAAATAGAATGAATGACTAAAATTGAGATTCTAGGGACAAAGTGACCCCCCCCCCCCCGAACAACAAGAGTGCTGCTGATCACTTTGGTAACATTTTGAGGTGGCACTGAGGCACATATTCATATTGGTGTCCCTGCTCTTTCAGCTGAATTCACATTAAAATGCAGTATATTGCTACATAAGAGAACTTGGAATTGTTGTTATCTTGAAAGCTGTAGCAATAGAAATGGAGGATTATTGATAACTTTCAACTTACAGCAGATATAAAAAGTTTACACACTCCTGTAAAAATGTCAAGTTTCTGTGATGTAAATAAATGAGACAAAGATAAATCATTTCAGAACTTTTTCCACCTTTAATGAGACCTAAGAGCTGCGCAACTCAGTTGAATCACAAACTGAAATTTTTTAGGTGGAGGAAGGGAAATTAAAAAACTGAAATATGTTGGCATATGTGTGCACACCCTTAAACTAACACTTTATTGAAGTACCTTTTGATTTCATCACAGCACTCTGCCTTTTTGGGTATGAGTCTGTCAATATGGCACATCTTGACTTGGCAATATTTGTCCACTCTTCTTTGCAACAATGCTTCAAATCTGTCAGGTTGCAAGGGCGTCTCCTGTGCACAGCCGTCTTCAGATCACCCCACAGATATTCAGTCGGATTCAGGTCTGGGCTCTGGTTGGGCCATTCCAAAACGTCAATCTTCTTCTGGTGAAGCCATTCCTTGGTTGATTGGGATGTATGCTTTGGGTTGTTGTCATGCTGAAAGATGAAGACCCTCCTCACGTTCAGCTTTCTAGCAGAAGCCTAAAGGTTTTGTGCCAGTATTGACTGGTATTTGGAACTGTTCATAATTCCCTCTATCTTGACTAAGGCCCTTGTCCCAGCTGAAGAAAAATAGCCCCAAAACATGATGCTTCACTGTGGGTATGGTGTTCTTTTGGTGATGTGCAGTGCTGTTTTTGCACCAAACATATTTTTTGGAATTATGGTCGAATAGTTCAACCTTGGTTTCATCAGACCATACTTTTTCCCACATGCTTTTGGGAGACTGCTGATGTGTTTTTTTTTTTTTTTTTTTTTTTTTTTTTTTTTTGCAAAATTTCACCGGGCTTGGATGTTTTTCTTTGTAAGAAAAGGCTTCCATCTTGCCACTCTACCCCATAGCCCAGACATATGAAGAACAAGGTCACATGTACCACACAGCCAGGACTTGCCAGATACTCCTGCAGCTCCTTTAATGTTGCTGTAGGCCTCTTGGCAGCCTCCCTGAACAATTTTCTTCTAGTCTTCATCAATTTTGCAGGAACGTCCAGTTCTTGGTAATGTCACTGTTGTGCCACATTTTCTCCTCTTGATGATGACTGTCTTCACTGTGTTCCATGGTATATCTAATGCCTTGGCAATTCTTCTGTACCCTTCTCCTGACGGATGCCTTTTAACAATGAGATTCCTCTGATGCTTTGGAAGCTCTGTGGGAACCATGGCTTCTGCTGCACAATGAGACTAAGAAGATTTCAGGAAAAACCTAGTAGCACGGCTGATCTTTATTTGGGATTCTTCAGAGGCACTTTAAATGATGGCAGGTGTGTACTGACTCCTACTTAACATGAATTTTAATGTGATTTTTTTACTGCTAAGCACAGCTGCATCCCCACTTATAAGAGGGTGTGTACACATATGCCACCATATTTGTTTTTTTTCCCTCCACCTAAAAAATTCAGTTTATGGTTCAACTGAGTTGTACAGTTCATAGGTCTCATTAAAGGTGGAAAAAGTTCTGAAATGATTTATCTTTGTCTCATTTATTTACATCACAGAAACTTGACATTTTTACAGGGGTGTGCAAACTTTTTATATCTACTGTACTTTAGACATAGCTATTGCCTAAATATCTTTTAAAATGGGATGGATAAAAAAATTTAGAAATTAAATCATCAAAAATATGATTTTGAAGGCATGATTTAAAGCAAATCTACCCTGTTTTAAAATCTTGGCTGCTAAGAGTGCTACATGTCTTTATACAGTAATGTGGAGCCTGTTTGTTTTTTATGTTTAGTAATGAAATATCCATGCATTTCAGTTTATAAGGTTTAATAAAGTTTGTTTATGTAATACAGATCTCAATGTTATTTTCACTATAGTACCAAGAAATGTGTGGCTTGCTAATGGAGTGTGCCTGCACAGTCTTTTTAAAGAGAATGTCTTGATTTATGACAGTTTTGGTATTGCCAAAACAAACTGGCTTAGATTTCTCCCCCTTTTTCTGTTCACAGCAACTGGAGCAGATCCAGAAAGAACTGAGTGTTTTGGAAGAAGATATTAAACGAGTAGAGGTAATGCACCCAGTCATTGTTGTAACTTGAACAGTTTTTATTCATTTATTTAAAATATTTTTACTCTTCCTTTCTCATTGGAAAGGAACCAAGGCAGTTTTCATTTTTACTGAACTGTCTGCCTCTCTCTTGGTTGTTGTAAAGTTAATGCAATTTTCTTTTTTTTAAAAAATAGGGATACTAGCAAATTAAGCTTTGGTTACTTAATTTGTTCAATTGAATGCTTGACAAGAGGGCATTTCAGATACTTTACTATAAAATGGCTAGTTAGTTTTCAAAAATTTTTAGTGTGTGTTTATATGTGTACCTCTTTTATTTTTTTCTGCATGCAAACTGCTTGTGACATACTGTGAATATGGTGGCTTATGTTGAGAAGATTTCTACTTGTTTTTTGGGTTGAAATTCAGCTGACATGAAGTCCATTTGAAATCAAAGAGAGTTGATGTGGTCTTTATATATAATACAAATGTGGCAGTGTGTGTGATGCCTTTATAATGTGGCTGTATACAGTAGGTCTTTTATTTGAGATGTAATAATCAACAATACATTTTTTTTTATTTCTGGGGCTTGTAAAATGGATTGATTGATGTACAAAATCACTGTCCATCCCTGTACCTTCTGCAAGCTGTTCCAATGACATATGGATTCCAGACTTTGGTTGCAGTAGGCACAGAAATATTTTGGAATTATCTGAGTGAAGCAGATTTGGGGATTTTGTTTAGAAAGACCTTTTTATTGTCAGTGCTCACATGGTGCCAGTTTGTGGTGCTGAAATGCAGCTGTGCAGTTTTGACATTTTTCTTACCAGTTTATGTATACCTTTAAATGTACGTATTTAAATGGTAGCTATATTTCTCCCACTGAAATAGAACATACATTATTTTTCCTGGCTGATTTCCCTGAGTATTATATCTATTGCACACATACAGTAGGAACCCCATATCTGCATGGGGATTGGTGCAGCCTCCTCCTCCCACTGTTAGTGAAAAGGGTGGATTAAAGGCAACAGTCTCTTGGACCCAGGACAGTACATTTTCATTTAATATTTTAAGTACATATTTTGAGCTGTCAGATAAGTGAATCGGCTGTTATTGATCCCGCAGATACAGGGGTCCATTTCAAGAAGAAAGGTGGGGTAAAAATACCCTAAAATAATTAAATAATCTGTGTAACCTCTAATCAGTTTTAATTTGAGAACCTTATGAAACTGGAAGATAATTTCATCCTGTCAGTGTAAAACTTCTGTTGCCTGATTGGTCCCTTCCGTTAGGCTGCCCTGTGGGTTTTACATATCTAAATGAGGAACTTCAACAGTTCTGAACAACAAATGAAATGTTCCCATGTATACCATTTATGTTAGAATTTCTGTCTTAAATAAGGTTATAAATGAGTTAAACATTGAACATTTTCAGAAATAACTGCTGACTTTCTCCATCAGGTTTGATTTTAAGAGGCTCAGATGGGAGCTGTTGCTCTCATTTCTATCAGCCTGTTCTTCAGAAAAGATCTTTGATTTAAAAAAAAAACCTTATTGTAACTCAGCTGGCTTAGTATGAGAAGAGAAAATATCATTTAGTTCTCCAGAGAATGTTAAGAATGTTGTATAAAAGTAATTGAACTGAAATAAAAATAATGAGTAACGTAACACACGTTTGAAGTGCCTCTTGGTAGTAGATAATGAAAATCTTCTTTGTGTAATTACTTTAATGTGACTCTCTGTATTTCAGGAAATGAGTGGATTATATTCGCCAGTCAGTGAGGACAGCACTGTGCCTCAATTTGAAGCACCTTCACCATCACCCAGGTATTAATCTGTCAGCAGAATTTCCTATTCCTTTAATCATTTTCTCCCATCCATCCCTGCAGCTTCCATAGAATGCATTCATCTGTTTCATCACTGCTCCTGTCTTCATGGCAAGATTCATAATTTATATAGATGTAAAGACGAGTGGGTGGCATTTAATGGATTAAGTAATGCGCTAGTCTTCAGCTGCTAGGCTACTCAAGATTCATGTGGGTCATGATCCAATTTAGTGGTAGATAGCAGTGTATTTATATCACATTGTGTCTGTTTGTGTGTGGGGGGGAGGGGAGGGAAATGGAATGACTACAGGAGTGCAAGAAAGGAATTCTGTAGTTATTTGAAATGAGTTTTAGTAGCACACAAGAGGATCCCTGCTGGAATCACAGCCAAGACCTATATACAGCACCCACCTTTCCCCCATGTACATTTGGGAGAAGGCAGTTCTTTCCTGTTATATTCTGAACAGCAAGCAAGGCTCTGTATGCTATTCATTTTCCCCCTTTCTGCCATTATAACAAGTTTCCAACTTTTTTCTGTACATGATAAGCTGCCTCATTCCTCTGCAGGGTGTGTGTATTGAATAAGAAAATGCAGAAGGCTTTTGTTGGATTCTCACCCTATTCCCAATAAAACAGTTTGAAGCATTCTTAGGAGATGCTCATAACATAAATACCATTGTTCGTTGGGTTTCTTTTGCTGTTCTTGATTGTAAATAAATTATTTTGTGCAATTTGCTTTCTTTAGTAAAAAATACAGTTAGTTGTCAGTTAATGCCGGTGATCTGTTTTCCTTAGCAGATCTTGCAAGTGGTTTGAAGGTTTGAACATCCCTGCTGTGTCTGCTACCGGGGAAGTTCAAACCTTCCCTAGCAGTGCACCTAGAAGTGCAGCACCTGATCCGCCACTCTGCCCAGCCACATTGCTCAGGAAGGTTTGAACTTCCCTGGTAGAAGACAGAGTGAGAAGTTCAAACCTTCCCGGGTGGCGGATCAAACGGTATAATGTAATTACTTAACATCTTACTCAGATTAGTCTCCATTTCTTGTCCCCTCCCTCAACACATCATAATCTCTTTACTTGCAATTCACAATTCATTGTATTCCTTTTATTTAGTTTCAGTTCATAATTTTGTCATTTGTCTTTCCTAAACTTAACAGACTTTTGCTAAATAGGCCCTGGTCTTACCTATTTTCAGTGTTTCTATATAGTCTCACATTTAGTGACACACAGGTGTGATCATGCTGTTTAGTATCTAGTTCTTCTACAGTAATCCCCCGCCACATTGCGGTTCATATTTTATGGTCTCAGTACATTGCAATTTTTTATTTGGAGAGGGGGGAGCGGTGCCAGGTCACTGTCACAGAGAAAAAAAGAGCCAGCCTTCCTGCAAGCCGCGGCACCCGGAGGAGCAAGCGGGAGGGCTTTGTGTGGAGCAGGGTCTGTGAGGGTGCGGGCATGTGCTTGCCAATCCCGGGAGACAGTCCCTCCAGAGCCATCCAGCACGGTCTCTTCCCCGCCTCCCTAAGCCTGTCAGAAGTAACCCTTGAGATTCCAGTAGGGGAAAGGTGGGCAGGGGACTTGCCAGCGAACAGCAGCTTCCTAGCAAGTTGATAATTAATGGACAATGTCTAGCCCATGAATAATCTGTTGGATTGCTCTCCCATGAAATTATCCAAGGTTGGGGTTTGCACATCTTACTGAATACCACTATTTTAGATTTCCTGTTAATAAGGGTCATTTCATTACAGGAGAAAAATTGATGCTTTTTGCGACTAACCATCCTAGACCTATCTTAGTGTGTGAAAGTAACACGATGTCATCTGCATAAAGAAGAATAGAAACTGCCAAGTGGCCCAATCTGGGACAGTGACTACTCATTTCTGACAGTTAAATAAAGTGGGAGCAAGAACACAACTCTGTTTGACTCCTCTGTTAATGGGGACCTCATTGGAGAGGTTGCCATGGCAGGATAGTCAAATACGACAGGTGTTAGAACATTAGAACATAAGAAGAGTCATGCTGGATCAGGCCAAAGTCCCATCTAGTCCAGCTTCGTGTATCTCACAGTGGCCCCACCAAATGTATCCGGGAGCGCATGAGATTAGACATCTGTCTCTTGATACCACTCCCCTGCATCTAGTCCTTGAAGTACCATATCCAGTCTTTGAATTAGTAGAAGCAATCTCCTATCTAGGCCAGTATCCCTTAGCTTTATCCACAAAAGTTCCTGATTCACTGAGTCAAAGCGGCTTTTAGATCTAAAAAAGCAGCATATAGGTGGATCTTAGTATGTGCTGCCTGCTTGGCTATGAGATGTGACAGTACCAGGCAGTGGTCCGTTGTAGACTTATCCACCCAAAAACCTGCTTGCTCAAGCCCTAATATATTGTTATCATTTATCCGGGAAGTAAGCCGATTCAGAAGGTGATTAGCATGTTAGAGAAATTAGGCCTGCTGAAATCTATAAAAAAATTTAATAAACTGTTATTTATGCATATTCTTTTTTCCTTTATTTTTACAGTAGTATTATTGATTCTACAGAATATAGCCAGCCTCCAGGATTTAGTGGTAACTCCCAGGTAAGGAATAAACTGGTATGTGCATTGCTGGGAAATAAGGTATAAGACAAGGCTGGACAATTTCCAGGCATCCAGGGTAGAAGACAAGTCCACACGTTAATCTCAGAGGACTGTCATCAGTTTCTGCTTGTGTCACTGTTCCCACATTTTAAAGTAATTTATATTTATTTACTTAAAATATTTTTCTCCTTCAAAACTCAGGCAAGTACTGCCTATTATCTTTAGGAAAGAAACAGTTTGACATGTTCTTCTGTTTATTTGACCTGTTTTACATCTAGGGATTTAAAAATATCCATCACAACAGGAGGTTATTGGAAATAATTCCAGTTTTTAATTTTTTTAAAACTAAACAAAGTAAAAACAGATATTGCTTATCTCCTTCCAGTTTTGAGAACATGCCTAAAATAGCCCATGAATCTATTCCCCAACCTGGTGGAATAGTTTCTTAAAGGATACGTTGGATAAATCTCTCTCTCCCCCCACCCCCTCATATGGTAGAGGGGAGTGGATAGGGCATCACTATTTGCCTTCGGGACACAAGGAGCAAATTAATCCTATGGGGGTCCTTCAACCAATGGGCCACAGTCTGGCCACTGCTGCCGCATGATGTCAGTCCAGAATGTTGATCTGGATATATTTAAACATTGTCCATGAGGTATAAACGCTGGATCATAGTTTGAAACCATTGCAATATACTGGAAGTTTTGAATGATCTTCAAACAGTATGAGAAGTAAGATGCGAGTGGAAGTTTGTACAAAGTCCAGATAAAACATGGCATGGAATGTTTATTCACATCTCGTGTTTTAGCAAAAAGTGAGTAGCAGCTTCCACACTCACTGATTAAGATCAGTGTCATCCTGTTGCAGTGGCTGGAAATAATATTTTCCTTCCATATTGTGCAGTAAAAATATCTGCTTCTCAAACTGATGAATTGATTGTGGGGCACATATGATTGTTTTGCCATATAGATTATACACTTAAAAAGAACAAACATTTTCAGTGTTGTGATTCATCCCAGGCTGATCTGTTTTCCTTATTAATATCTTAAGACCTTAAATAGAGTCCATGTTTACCAAGAGGCCAGTACTGTTTTCACGTCCAGAACAACATGACTTTTGTGTTTTTCTTTGAGTTGTGTTAAGCGTCTTGTGAACATTTGCTTGTTTTAACAGTTTATGCTGAAGAGTGCAAAGGGGTTGGTTTGATCTGTTCTTTACGAAAAGAGTTGTAGTACTATGTTGCTTGAGCACATCTCATTAAAAACATACACTGTTTGACAGATGTTATGGACCACAACTCCCAGAATTCCAAGCCTATATTGCCAGTGACAAAAGGACTGTGAGAATTGTGGTCCAAATCATCTGGAGTGCTGAAGCTTTGCCACCACTGTCCTAGGTTATCTGTACCACAGAACATGTTCCATTTGAATCAGAGTGCCAGTTGCTCTCAAATTAGCTTACCATCTTGATGTTTGTGTACAAAATGGAGAATGAGGGTTTTACTGTGTCAGGAATGGACGATTGGGAACCTCCATTTTTTTAATTACAACTTTTTAAAATCCCTCACCTTTTTAAATCCTTCACCTTTGCCTGTGTTGACTAGAGCCAATGACAGTTGTGTTAAAACAAAACAAAATTGGAGCACCCTAGTTCCCAGCCACTGCATTAGATCTAGCCAATTATATATTTATTAATGCAACAACAAAGATGTATTTCAGTAGATCTTTCAATGTAGAATTTATATTAGTAATTAGAGTTCTACATCAATAAACATTACAATGAAGTAGAACCTTCATATTGGGGGCATTTGATTATAAAATCAATTTGGTGGAAAGAAGGCAGGAAAAACTGCAACAGATCAAGAAAATTTATAAATATGTTTTAACAGGCACTGTGTATCTCTGTATGTAACTCAGAAAGGGCTAACATTTGAAAGAGAATATAAATAAGCCCCAAATCTAACGTTGCATATTTAAAGCTGGAAACAAATTGATTCAATACTTGAAATACTGTGTAGGAAAATATTTAAAATTAAAATAAATTCCTTGATAAGCAAAAACAATGACAGGCTATTTCATAAATAATTAAAACTGAATTAAGTCAATACAAATCACACTTAGATGTAGACACTATCACTTATTTTAGCTGTATATTTACCTAGTTTATATTTTTGCAGATGGAAATACTTTAAAGGATTTATAGTTCTGAGCACACATAAAAATTAAACTAATGCATAATGTTGAAATTTGCTCTGAACAAATGTAGTTAGTGAAGCTTATTTTAAAAAGAGAGAAGTCCCAAGAGTATATCCTGGCAATTTTCCTTGATAGGCATGGGGTAAGGGGAATATGTTATTTGTCACCTGGAAGAGCCATAAGGCAGTAATTCCCAACTTTGGGTAACCCAGGTGTTCTTGGACTACAGTTGTCAGAAGTCATTACCACCATGTAGCTGGGGTGTCTGGGAGTTGCGGTCCAAGAACACTTCCAGTACCCAAGGCTAGGGACCATTGCTATAAGACATTTTATGGAATCATAGAATCATCATAAGGTTGAAAGGGACCTTGGAGGTCTTCTAGTCCAACTTGGAGACCTCATACCATCCCGGACAGATGGCTGTCCAATCTCTTCTTGAAAAACTCCAGCAGTGGGGCACCCACAACATTGGGAGTCGAGGTGTTCCACTGTTTAATGGCTCTCACCATAACAGATAAGAAAGAATACACATAAGTGCTGAATTCCTATTTTAGCTCAGTATTTTTCCAAAGGAAAGACCATGACCTTCCAGAGAAATGCTTGAAGTACAAGTGGAGGGGGCGGGATTGCAGTTGGAGACTGATAAACAAATAGCCAAGGAAAATCTTGTTACCTTGAATGGGATCACAGACCCAGTGTGGGATGAACTGTATCCAAGAGTACTGAAGGAACTGGCTGGAGAACTCTCAGAACCACAACATAGGGAGGCAAGCTGTTCCACTGTTTAATGGTGTGAGACAGCTGAAGGCAGCTGTGGGAGTGGTCAGCCTCCCGAGGCAGCAGGGCAATGAGAGAGAGATGTAACACCTGTCTCGGGGGAGGAGAGAGCTCTGGCGGGCCTAGAAATAAGAGGAAGAAACAGCATCTGGGAGGAGGAGGAGGAGGAAACGGAGACTGATGTTTGTCACGATGCCGTGGAAAGCCTGGAGGAGAAAGCCTGGCACATTGAAAAGCACTGAGGAGGTGAAGACTGAAAGCCGGGGCCAAGGAGTATACAGGATAAAGCCTCTTCTCTGCAGCCAAGGAGCAGAGAGACAGAAGTCAGCTCATGGGCTCAGCCCCTCCCTGAGGCAACCTGGCATTTGGAGACCAACGATAAAGGGAGACGCCGCGGGCCGGCCTTAAGACTGTGTTGTTTCACCGGCAAGGATATTCTCTAGTTTCTGGAGTGAGAGAGTGAGGTAACTCCCTACTCTTTGGGAATTGCATGGGCACGGAGTAAGGTCCATAGAGAAGACTGAGAAGTGAGAGACTGGGTTTATGGGCTGTCGCCTGGGACTTTGGGAGAACCACAGGGACTTTGGGCTGTGGGGATAAAGACACCCTAGCCAGACGCTACCACCAGCTAGGCAGACTTCTCAAACCCCAGAGGGGGCAGAACACCGCTGACCTGTGCTGAAGTGTTTTCGTCTGCTCTGAACTCCAGTGGACCTAATAAAAGACTATCTTGCACCACTTTTGAATGCCTCATTATGGAGGGGGCTGGCAAGGGTCACTCACAAATGGTGATTCTTGTTTTGTGAGTTGATTTAAATAGGATGATAAATGTTTTTGTGATTCTTATTTCCTGAATGTTATGCTTGACAACCTACATAAAAATGAGCATTCTGAGTCAGTGATTCATAATCTGGAGAGTCACACTGGAGAATCAGGAGTGGATTTGATTCTTTGTGCTTCTGAAATGTCTAATATTTATAGTACATCAACCAGTAATATCTGCTCAAAGGGGTAGGCATGTCTATAGCTTGCTTATAAGTACAGTTTCCCCCTGACCCATTTCTCTTGCTTTCCCTTCCTTCCTTCAGACAAAGAAACAGCCTTGGTATAATAGTACGTTAGCATCAAGGAGGAAGAGACTTACAGCTCATTTTGAGGATCTGGAACAATGCTACTTCTCCACCAGGATGACTCGTGTTTCAGGTAGAATACTTATTAGCGAGTGAATGGAGTACTGTTTCTTTCACATGCTTCAAGTTCCTTTTTTAAAATCAGGTCAGGATCCTACTTACCTATGATGACAAGCTATTTCCATAGGAAACAAAGATAGACATAGCTACAACTTGGCATGGTCTATTGTTCTGTCTGTTTTTAATCTCTTTCCTCTCCATAATTATTCTCTCATGTTTTATTTCTGCTGTTACTTTCTTCCCTGTTAAGCAGATTCAAAGTTTCAGGGTTTTTAAATCCTCATCATTGTGTCCAATGCTGGTTTTGTATCAAACTCTTGATACTTCTTTGGGGAAGAATTGTGGACTAGGATCTCTCCACATTTTATTTCTTCAGAATCCATTTCTAGTGAGACTCTCTCTGGCCAATATTTCCTTGCCTTCACATCTGCTACTTGATTCTGTGTTATGTGTCACTCTAAAGTTAAAATTAACCATATGGTTAAAATTAAACATTACACTAACATGTGGTTAAAATTAAATTAAATTTAGTCTTTATTAAAAATAATAATTTGTGGTCGCCTTGTCAAAACTGTCTCCTTCCCCGCATCTAGAACTGTAGAAATAACAAATTATTCCTATAGTTCTGTCATGGGACAGTGGTCATGAGATTCTGGTCCCTTTCAACAGTGATTGTACACTTCTTTTTCTCAACTTAACATTCTCCATGGCACTTCCATACCTGCCTTTCCCTTGCTCCTCCAGTTAAAACACACTCAGTATTGCTCTTGTAATTGCCTTCTTAAAATGATGAAATGGGGACCAATTGAAGCTGGCATTGATTGTTGTTAAGCTGTAGATGTTACAGATGCAGTGACTTCACTAACTTCAGATGAGAGTATATTTTGAAAGTGTGTATTCTTAAAGTTTCTATTGTCAGACTTCAGTTTTGCACGAACCTCAAGGGTTTTGCATGAACCTAAGTGCTCAAGGGTGTTTTAAAGCAAGATGACGTTGATCTTCTATTATTGGTTATCGCTTTAGATTTATTTTAAAGAAAATTTGTTTCTTCCTGTTCTGTTCACTTATAAAAGTACAAACATTCTTCCCCCAAAGCAGCAGAATGTGATTGTTAACTTCATGGTTTGTTTCAACTGGGCAAAAGAATAGTCAAGGAAAGTCATGTTATAACAAATTTACACTAGTCTTGTATGTGACTTTCAGGTATCCTGTCCCTGACTTCATATAGTGTTGTTTATCAAAGGGCATTTTCACAAATCTTGGTGAAGTGCGTAAATGGAATTCCAATTTGAGATTTAAGTGTATTTTGCATTTAGTTGAACAGTAAACTTGGAATGAAACTAAAAATGAGGATTATGCAGTATGTATATTTTGATGCTTTTCTTTTTGATAATCTTAATTTTCTAGATGACAGCAGAACTTCAAGCCAGCTGGATGAATTTCAGGAGTGCCTATCTAAGTTCACTCGATACAATTCAGTCCGACCTTTGGCAACGCTGTCATATGCTAGTGATCTCTACAATGGATCAAGCATAGTATCCAGGTAATATTGTGATTTAACAACTACCACTTTATTCCAAATACTGTTTTTGTGTGCAAGTTGCTTAGAATCATAGAATTCTAAGAGACCTGAAGGGTCATCCAGTCCATTTCCCCACCATGCAGGAACCCCCATCAAAGTACTCCTGACAGATGGCCACACAAACTCTACTTAAAAACTTCCAAAAAGGAAAACTCCACCACCCTCCGTGGCAACATATCCCACTGCCGAACAGCTCTAACCATCACGAAGTTCTTCCTAATGTTCAAATGGAATCTCTTTTCCTGTAATTTGAAATTATTGCACTGAGTCCTAGTCTCCAAAGCTAGGGAAAGTAAGCCAGCCTGCTCTTTGATATGACATTCTTTAAAATATTTAAACATGGTTATCATATCCCCTCTCAGCCTTCTTTTTGTAAGGGTAAACAATCCAACCTCCCTAAGCTGCTCCTTATAAGAGCGCGTAGTGGCTGGGCATCTTAAAATATTCTTGGAGGAAACTTATGATCTTGACCAATTTTATTGTGGTTGAAACAGCTGTAGTTGCCCTGACTGATGATGTGCCCTGGACAAAAGACAGGGGAGTGCAGCCCTGTTAATTCTTCTGGATGGTGGCTTTTTATACAATTGATCATGGTATTGTCTTGGATAGGCCCCATGGAATGGAACTAGGAAGCACTGTATTAAAGTCACTTCATTCCAGTCTTCAGAATTGGTTCCAGGGTGTTGGGGGAATTTCTGCTAGAGCTCCATGGTACTTAAGTTCTGGGGTACCTCAGGATTCCATTCTGTCTCCCGTGCTGTTTAATTCCTCAGTAATGCTGCTGGGAAAAGTCATTAGGAGTTTTGGGACTGGATGCTATCAATACTCTGATGACTTTCTGCATATCTTCTCAGTGGAGCTGGCTGTGGCTGTGCAAATGCTGGGTCAGTGTCTGGAGGATGTAATGAGCTGGATATGGGCCAAGAAAGTGAAACTGAATCCCAATCTTTCAAATTATATGTTTTAAAATTATTTTATTACAAGTTATTTTCTATAAGGTGAAGTACAGATAGAGAGATAGATAGATAGATAGAGAGAGATAGTGTGTACTTGAAGTCCATTTTTTAAACATTTTTGCCTAGATCAGGCCTGCCCAGCAGGTAGACCGTGGGCTACTGGTAGCCCGTGAAGGGTTCAAAAGTAGTCTGCCGGCCATCAATAAAAAAGTGAGGGGATAAATTCTCCACCCCTCCCTCCCCAATCCCAAGGACCACCACTACCCCAGCAAAGTTCTGGGTCTGCCAGCCCACTGTCTCAGCCGAGCAGGGCAGTTCAAGTGCCATGGTGCATTGAAATCTGTTCCCTCCAGAATAGATTAATTGTTTTTCGATGCATTTCTATGGGAAACCACTGCTCTACTTACAAAAGTTTTTAGTTATGAGCATTTGCTCAGAACAGATAAAATTCGTAAGTAGAGGTTTTAACGTAGTAGCCCTCAGGCACTTTGGGCCGGAAAAAGTATACCTTGGCCTGTTCAAAGTTGAACAGCCCTGGTCTAGATGAATATGATCCATAAGGTAATCATTTTGGCTGTTTCTTAAAGTACAGTACTTAAATTTACTACTTGTGATTTGCGCATATCTTTTTCATTGTCTTTGATTTGTATCAAATATAAATATTCAGAACTAAATTTGTAAAGTGACTGTTGAGGAACCAGTACAAAAGCTGGTTCATCAAATTTGTTCCATTTCTACATTGTGTATGGTTTTGACTGACATGAACCTTGACCATTGTTACTGTCAGTATTTGATTCCAGAATACAGTTGAAGCATTTTCAGACTTTTGCAAGCGTTGTGATCCCTCACAATTACAACATTTAAAATTTTGATGGCTGAAAGCTTGATGAGATTGTGTTATTTCCACAATTAAGCAGTGGAACAGCTTCAGGAATTTACTAATGAAATATGATAAGCATTGTAATTATTTGAAGATCACCATACTTTGAATTGTGTTGGAAAAGATAAAATGTAGTAGGAAATTGCTTATTTGGGGACCAGAATTATTTTTAGTTTTAGTTTTTGACTTAAATTGTGAAAGAGACTAACTTCTCCCCCTTTTAATACCAATCTATATCAGTTTGTGTTGAATAATGAATACTACCCTTGTGAAATTGAGAAGCAAAATGACTAGGAGTAAATACATTTTTAAAGAACCCTCATTGTGATTTAGTCTGGGAATAAACATGCATAAGATTAGACTAGTCTGTTAAAACTGCACAAGACTATTTAAACACGGTATGTGAATCTGCTTTTGTAGAGGTTGAGACTCTTTTATCTGCTCAGATCTAGTTCTTGTTATTATGTTTTAAAACAATCTCTCTAGCAAATCTGTTTACTTAACTCATAAAACAAATTGTCGGTGAGGTTCTCCATCGTGGCCTTCGTGAAGCCACACAGATGGGTTTCCCAGGCGCCCCTGCGCCAGAGGTCGGAACTTCCCTAGCAATAGGAAAGTTCGTTAATCTCCACCCCTGCACCCTGCGCATGTGTGAGGGTGTTCCCGCCTTAACGCCTCAGTTCCTCTTAACCGCCAACGGCTAGAGGTGCTTCTTGTTAGTCTGCACCTTTTCTGCTTTTTTGGAAAAGTTCCCGTTTCTATTCGGCTTTTGACTCAGACTGCTACTAGGCTAATGTCTTTCGCGCCCCCCCTTTAAACGTTGTTCGAATTGCCAGGCGAAGATCCCGCTCATGGACGGACACGAGCTCCGCCTCATCTGCCTTGGTGAGCACCATTGCACCGACTCGTGTCCGATCTGTAAGGGATTCAGCTCTCAAGCCATTAAAAATCACCGCAACCGCCTGGCCAACTATCTTTTGGAACACTCACTTTGCCCTCAAGCAATGGAGCCGAAGTCTTCAGAACCATCCCGTAAGTCAGACGCTCCGGTTCGGGCCGAAAGACCGAAGGAGAAGTCGAAGAAGATTCCGGTTCTACAAGGTATAGCTTCTTCGAAATCAAAACCGTCTGCAAGTCCTTCTTGAGCGGTTCCAACAAAGTCTTCCTCCAAACATTCGAAACCATTGAAACCGTCCAAGAGTTCCATCTCGTCGACTTCGACTGCGGCTGCCCACCCTTCGACTCTGGCTTCTCCATCCCTAACCATAGAAACGGAGTATTCCGGTTCGGCGGCTGCAGTGATTACCAAAGCTCCCACCTCGAGGTACCTGCAGCTTCTTCCCTCTGATCCCTCTAAATTGTCATCCGATGATGATGGAGACCCACCTCCAAACATCACCCTTGTGGGCTCCACTCCAGTGAGGGAAGCAGGGACCCGTCGGTCCGAATCCGAACGGACCTGTCGGTCCAAGGAGCCGCTCCCCATCCATGGCTTCGAAGGCGGCCTCGTCCCCTATTCCAACCCGGGAGACTGAGCCAGAAGAGCGTGCCTCTTCTTTGCCTCCGACGTTCCTGTCGGGTTCGTCTTCATCGAAGCCGGAGCACCGCCAACGGGACAAGCATGTCCAACTGCAGCCTTCCATCCCGGCTGCTTCCCGCGGTTTCGAAGCTCCCATTTCAAAGCTTCCTTTGGATTCTGCTACGGAGTCTGTTTCTGTTGCCGTAGCTCAGGCTCTAACACCGCCGAAACGGACCACCGTCACTTCGGATTCGACAGAACCTCCTAAGAACAAGAGCTGTAAGGAGCGTCACATCCCAGGCTCCTCTGTCTGTTCCTCCGATCCCAGCCTTCTCCCTCCGTTTCGACGGATGGCAATGGTCCATCCACTCTAGAGAACAGGTCGAATCTGACCAAATGGCAGTAGTCCTCTCCTCTTCAGGATCAAATAGAGAGGACGAAATGGAATCGGAGGTCGAATCTGTCAACTCGGAGGTCTTTGATTCAACATCTTTGCAGCTCGTCACCTCCCGAGATTCAGAGGTCAACGAGAAATCTCCTCCATCATCCTCAAACAATATGAGGAATTATACCAACTTCCTCGTGCGAATGTCAAAGACTATTGACTTACCTATTCATCAACCACAACCCAAAAGAGTATGCCACATTTTTGGAAGGATTGCAAAGACGAGGCGTCTTCCCTCCTTTTTAACTATGATAGAGGACTCCTTCCAAGCTTTGTCGTCCACTTCCATCCCACGAAAGCTGGAAGCCCTCTACAGAGTCCACGATGACAAGGCGCCATACCTTAACAAGCATCCTACACCCAACTCCGTCGTAGTGGCATCATCTCAAGTACAGTCCCTCCAAAGAGGGACGGAAATTGGACACGGTCGGGAGGCACCTGTATTCCTTTGCTGTTCTACAACACAAAATAGCTAATTACCAGGGTGCTATGGGTGCTTACCAACGAGATCTTCTCACCCACCTCCATCCCTTCTTGGAGCTTATCCCGGAAGAGAACCGTGCAGAGGCCTCTGCACTCTACGAAGAATCTATGGCCTTGGCAGCACAGCAAATGAGGGCTTCTAAACACTCCTTTGATGCGGCTTCGCGAGTTCTGAACTCCTCTATCACTCTGCGCAGGCACGCTTGACTGCGAACAACAGGCCTCTCAGATGACCATAAGGCACAGATAGAGTCCCTGCCCTTTGATGCACTTACCTGGGGAGGAGAATGCTGATGCAGACGACCTCAGCCGACGACTTCGAGCGAACCACGAGTGGGAGCTACACCCCAGGGTGTTCACTCTCCTTTGCACCAAATGGGGCTCTCCCCAAATAGACTTATTCGCCTCCCAGTCCAATGCCAAATGCCACAAGTACTGTTCCAGGGCGAGGAAAGGACTCCACTCCTTAGGAGATGCCCTTCTCCTCCCTTGGTCGGGAGACCTCCTTTATGCCTTCCCTCCCATTCCTCTGCTACACATGGTGGTCATAAAGACTCTTCAGGAGAGGGCCAACCTCATCCTGATCGCACCTTGGTGGCCTCGTCAACCGTGGTTTGCCTCTCTTCTACGGATGTCCTCAGACCATCTACGCCTGACTCACTTTCCGGAGTTTCTCTCCCTGGACAGCGGCCAGGTTCTGCACCCAGACCTGGATCACCTTCATCTAACAGCCTGGAGGATTCTGCCTTGATTCAGACTATCATTGACTCCTGCCGCAAGTTTTCCACTAAAAAACAATATGCTTATAAGTGGAAGAGATTTTCAGTATTTGCAGCTGACAAAGTGTTTGATCCTCTCAATCCCTCACTCACCTGGGTCTTGCAATACCTCCTGCACTTGAAACGTTCCGGGCTGACTTCTGCCTCTCTTCGGGTCCATCTGTCAGCAATTGTGGCCCACCAGCCACAATTCTCAGAGGCAGCTGCATTCTTCAGGCACCCTAGAATGAAACGTTTCCTCAGGGGCCTCGAGAACATTTTCCCTGACAGGAAACCAATTCCTCCTCAATGGTCACTATCTTTGGTTCTACGGGCTCTTCAACGCCCACCTTTTGAACCTGTGGCCTCAAATGACTTTTGGCTGCTCACCTTAAAGACTGCATTTTTGGTGGCTATCACTTCTGCTAGAAGGTCCAGCGAACTTTGTGCCCTTCGATGTGACCCTCCGTATTTGCGCTTCCACCCTGATAGGGTGGTGGCTTACCCTGATGTTACCTTCCTTCCTAAGGTTGTTTCCTCTTTTCATGTCTCCCAACCTATAGTGTTACCAAACTTCTTTCCCAATCCTACCACCAGGATTGAAAGAGACATGCATACGCTTGACATCGGGAGAGCTCTAGCCTTTTATGTATCTAGAACCAAATCCATTAGGAGGACTAATAAACTGTTTGTGTGCCATGACCCTGCTGTGCTGGGTAACCCTGTCTCTCCTCAACGGTTTGCCCGTTGGATAGTACAGGCTATCAAGCTCTCTTATGAGCTAGCTAAGGTACCCTTGCCATTGGGCATCCGAGCTCATTCCACAAGAGCTATGGCCTCCTCCGTGGCCTTTCTGAAGGGTGTACCCCTGGATGACATCTGCCATGCGGCCACCTGGGCTACAGCTGATACCTTCGAGTGGATGCCCAGGTGAGGTTGGCCTCTTCCTTCGGGAGTGCAGTGCTTTCCTTTGTGATGGCGTGACTACCCTCCTGCCTGTGAGTACTGCTTGCAATCACCCATCTGTGTGGCTTCACGAAGGTCACGATGGAGAAGAACCAGTTACTTACCTGTAAAGGTGGTTCTTTGAGTGGACCTTCGTGAAGCCACACAGCACCCGCCCGCCTCCCCTCGGACCGTCACGCCCTAACTGGTACAACCATTACCTGTCATCTTGGCGGTCAAGAGGAACTGAGGCGTTTAGGCGGGAACACCCTCGCACATGCGCTGGGTGCGGGGGCAGAGACTAACAAACTTTCCTATTGCTAGGGAAGTTCCGACCTCTGGCGCAGGGGCGCCTGGGAAACCCATCTGTGTGGCTTCACGAAGGTCCACTGGAAGAACCACCTTTACAGGTAAGTAACTGGTTCTTTTTGGTTACCGGTATGTTATGTAAGGAGCTTCTTATAATCTTAGAATTCTGAGTCAGAAGAAAAAAGAAATAGATTCCATGTTCATGAAAGTATTACATCTGAATTTTGTGCTTAGTACATAAGCAGATGAGATGAGGAACACAATGTTTTGACCAGCCAAGCGCATACCCTCTTTCAGGTACAGTGGACCCTTGTATAACAAACAGCTTGTATAACATAAAATTTGTACAACATAAAAAATTCCAGAGATAGGGGAAATTTGCTTAACATAATTGCCTATGGGGAAAATCCGTACAACATAAAAATGGGATTACTCTGCTTTCAATGCATTCCTATGGGAAATTTGTATAAAGGAAAATTTGCTTAACATAATTTCATTTGGAACAAATTAATTCCTTTATACAAGGTACCACTGTATTTCCTAAACTTCTGTGTATTTTTCTAAACGTTGGGGTTCTCCTAAGTTTGCAGAGAACTTGCTTTGATGTATGTTTCAGCAAAATAAGGTTTATACTGGGAGGTTTTATTTACCATCAAAGTTTGTTCATGGCTATTTACAGTGCTGTTGCTGATGGTATTTATCTAGAGATGGATAATTTTGAAGCACTTAACACTGGAAGCTTCCAGTTTTGCTCTGGGACCTGTCTGTTTGTGATGAGGGCTACTGTATCGGTAGACAAACTATGTATCCTCTCCACACCAAAGCACTGTCTCAATGTTAAAATTGTTCTAAAGGATACATTGGCATAAAAAGGAAAGGCTTGGCAATCCAAAGAGTGTAGGTAGTGTCTTTATGAAGTATCCTTATTTTTTTTCTTGCTGTGCAAACTTGGTGGAGTTGCATTGTGGAGTTCATTAGGTTGCTTATAGCTGCTTTAAATAGAAAATAACTGTATTGTGTGTGTTTGAGAGAATACTAATTTTTAGGGATAACATTTGTGTACTTTGATACTGGGAAATTAATGAAAAGTACTAAGACACTGGTGGGACCTCTTTCATTTAACTTTAGCCCGTGATATTCTGCAAATGCTGTATCTTTTTAAACCTGTTAATAAAGTAATCAGCGGAGTATTTTCATTCAAACCTAATTTGCAGCCTTGATAGAAGTGCATATTTAGATGTTGCAGATGTTGAATGAAGTTTGGGAGAGGTTGATATTTTCAAACTGAAGGAACAAGATGGCACTTTTATCCTGTGTGAACTTTGGTTCTCTTGTTTGCAAAATCCCCCAAAGCAAATATTACCAGATTACCAGCATCAGTGTTCTCACTCACTGTCTTTCTGTTCAAAATAATCCAGATTTTCTAATAGGAAAAGTTCTATGCCCTCATACATGGCAGTTTATAAAAATAGCACAATTTATTTGTTTATTTTGCCTCTTTTGCATAATTTATTTTCAGCCTGCTATTCATGAGGGACCAAAAGTTTTCAAGCTCGTGCTTAGCAGATAAAGTTTTGTTACAACTGTTGTTTCAGTGGACATTGCCTACATATTTTGTGTCTTTACAATTTTTTAAAGTCTTGTGGTAGGTAGGTAAAAGTTTATTGCTAAAAACCATTGGTCATTGCAATCTTGATTAACAACAAAGAAAAAAAACTTATAAGGTTACATCTGCGAGAAATATAATTAAAACTTTTTTTAAAAAACCGTGTGACACTTGCAGAGCAGTATAGTCCTCCCAAAGTTAGAGATTGACCCGGATTTTCATAGCTGCCAGCGCAAACTTTGCAACTTGCTGTGTAACAAACCTGTCTGTGCCAACAAGTAGCGTACTAAGTTGGACTCCAGGGGACCTGTTGGCCAGTGAACCAGTAATCCCACCAAGGAATTTGCCTCTGGGTTGGTCATGAAGGGGGCACCTGAGCAAGTAATGGAGCACGTCATCGACTTCGCGTGAGCCACAAGGGCAAAGTCTGTCCGAAACAGGGATGTTATCACGTCTCCCTTCTAAAAAAGCAGAAGGCATGGTCTGAAAACGCAGGGCTGTGAAAGCTTTCCTCAAGGGAGCAGAAGTTAAATTGTGAAAATAGCTTTCTTGCCATCTGTTGGAACCAGGCTTGTTACCTCACGGTCCCACCCCCCCCCCACCCCCGGCCTAAGAAGTGACAGGCTAAAACTCTCCATATTGAACCTTCAGTCTACGAGATTACTGAATTGTGTGACGTACAACAGCCAGCTCATATCCCTTGACCCTGGCATATGCAAGTTAGGCATGTCACATCCCTCTTTATAATCACCAGAGGGTCTTGGGACAAGCCCTCTACGACCCCTCAAATGTCTCAGAGAGCAGAAGATTTATACAGTAACCCCCCGCCGATTGTGGGGGTTAGCGACCCACCCCACCCGCGATCCATGAAAATCCGTGATATGTGGAAGCAGGTGCGGGGGTCTGGGGGCAGGGGAGATCGTGCGCCTGTCAGAGAAGTCTTGGGGTGTCACGGGCCGCCGGCAGCAGGGGGATCTGACCTCCCGCCGCCGCCCGAGCCGCCGGAGACTTCTTGTCTGGGGCCGTCTCTATTGAAATGCATTGCCAATGCATTTCAATGGAGAAAATTTTCCCCATTGGAAAACATTGGCTCACTGCTTTCTAATGGGGAAAATTTCTCCATTGAAATCCATTGACTCAATGCATTTCAATGGAGATTGCGGCCCTGCCACCGCCCGCCCGCCCCCGCACGGCTCCAAGGCTTCTCGGAGGGGGCTGGGATGGCGGAGTGGAGCGACCCGATCGCCCCCCGCCACCCTCCCATGCACCCCGAGCCTTCTCAGAGGGGTCCGGGGGCGGCACGGAGTGACCCGATTGCCCCCTGCTGCCCTCCTGCGCGGCTCTGAGGCTTCTCGGAGGGGCCCGAGGGGCGGCGTGGAGCAACCCGATTGCCCCCCCCCACCCTCCTGCGCAGCTCTGAGGCTTCTCGGAGTGGCCCGGGGGGGCAGCGCGGAGTGACCTGATCGCCCCCCTGCCGCCCCCCTGCGCAGCTTCAAGACTTCTCGGAGGGGCCAGGAGGGTGGCGGGGAGCGATGCGATCGCCCCCCACCACCGCCCCGCGCACCCCTGAGGGGCCCGGGGGTGGCGGGGAGCAACCCGATTGGCCCCCCCCACCCTCCTGCGCAGCTCTGAGGCTTCTCGGGGGGGCTCGGGGGGCGGCACGGAGTGACCTGATCGCTCTCCGCCGCCCCCCTGCGCAGCTCCGAGGCTTCTCGGAGGGGGAGGGGGTGGCGGGGAGTGACCCGATCCCCCCCCCCACACACAGTGCAGGTACTGCAATCCCTTGATGTAGTGGGACTGCAGTACCTGAACCGCGAAATGGCGGGGGGTGACTGTACAAGGTCCATGGAGATGATGTGACTTTCATTTCCAAAGATCATCTGCCTAACTCCATCATTGTTGATACTATGCAAATCCACTCTTGATACTAATCCAACCCTGCAGCCCTGAATCATGAGTGTAGAAAACTTGACACCATGGGCCATCATGGTTATTCACTTGCATCTTTTGCCCTGATACATACAGTACTCACTCAATGTCCTTCCTGTAGCTGATGGTCCACCTCTGGGAATGGTCCCTGGCTTAACACATTTTCCCAATGAAAAAGAGTTGCAGCCCACCTGAGCAGACTCAGTTCCAAAACCATGAATGGGTTCTTGACTGACCCATTTTTCTTCAGCTATGAACTCCCATCCATAGTCTTGTTTGCCACCTCATCAAACAAAAAAGTTCCCAACCTCTGTTCCAGGGCTGTCAAAGACCATCACTTTTTTGGTGATGCTTTCATTGTCAGCTAGTCCAAGGACTTCCTCTATCTCTTCCGTCCGATTCCTCTCCTCCAGAAAACAATTGTCAAACTTAGACAAGAGAGATCCATTGCCATCCTAATAATACCATGGTGGCCCAGACAACCATGGTTCACCACTCACAAATCCATGACTTCAGTTTCCTAGTGACTTCCCTCACTCACTCACCTTTTGACGCAGAACAGCAGGATCTTCCATCCTGATCTTCTCTCCTTCCTCCATCTGACGGTATGGCAGATTTCCCATCTGTAGACTTCATTCTTTCACAAGCTAGAAAAGAGTCCACTGCAACATATGATTACAAGTGGAATGCATTTCTTAAGTTCACTGAAGTGAACAATTTAAATTGTTTTAAATGTTTTTATTGTTTTAATTGTCCATTGCCTTTTTAACATTTTAACTGGTTTAACTGTTCATTTTAATTGTAAGCCTCCACAGATCTTTGGGCAGTGGGTGGCATAAAAGCTGTATAAATAAATAAAATAAATAAATTTGTCTTACCCACCCACTACCTTGGGCTCTCTGTTGTCCTTCCTCCACTACCTTTCACACAAGGTTCTCTCCAAGTCTACATTAAAGGTCTACATAGCTGCCATAATGACCTATCAACCTCCTCTTTCACAGGCGACTAATCTGTTTTGCCATCCTAAACTGAAAACTTTCCTCAAAGGCCTCAAGAAAGTTAGTCCTTCAATTAAGTCACCACCTCCTCAATTGTCCTTACAACTGGTATTGCACCATCTCTCTCACCTGCCATTTGAACTCTTGGCAACTACCAGCCTCAAACTCCTTTCTCTCAAGGCACCATTCCTTATTGCCATTACTTCTGCTCGCTGAGCTAGTGAACTTGCAGCTCTCTGGATTGACCCTCCTTACTTTGATTTTCACCCAAAGTAACATTCTACCCTGAATTCTCCTTCTTTCTAAAGGTTGTCTCTGATTTCCACATCTCTCAACCCATAGTTCTATCTACTTTCCCCCCTATTCATCCTCTCCTGTTGAGAAAACTCTTCACACCCTCGACATCAGATGCCCTCTGGCCTTCTGCACCTCAATAATTTATTCCGTCCTTAAGTCTCTGTGCTTCTTCATTGGTTTCCACTGCCACACTCTAGGTTCTCCTGCTCCATCACAAACTATCTCCAGGTGCAGTCACCACATGTACAGCCTTCCTCAAGAGAATTAATATCAGACAATAATTCTTGGCCTTTAAAAATTTTATCCAGGAGTTTAGGGCTCCTTTCATTTGGTGCTATGAGATTATCAATAGTCTAAGAAATGGAGTTAGGACACCCTGCTATGGGCTACTCTGAGTCTAGTATGTTACTCAGTTGCCTAAAGAAACATTTCACATTTCTTGAGCAAAACTACTAACTAGTTTTTAAAAAGTCAAGTATGCCTGCATTGTTTGTCCCAGGCAAAATTTCTTCCAGGAGTGTTCCTTTAGGCATGGCTTAAAAGCAGCTTCATTATTTATTACTGTTATTGTTATTATGAGTAAGTCTTCCTAGTAAAGTATGTGGACACAACCCCTTCTACTTACAGTGGTCCCCAACCTTGTATAGCCCAGGTATTGTCGGACTGCAATTTCCAGAAACCTTCACCCATGGCTACGCTGGCCAACATTGGAAACCACTGGCTTAGCAGCCTGCATTACCTTTACCCTAATCATGAAACAAAACATGTCATGTTGTATGTTGGTCCTCATGCTCTTCATTGGGTTTTAAAATTTGTGTTCATAGTCTATTAACTTTTAAAGTCATACTACTTTAATGCTGATTTAGTGAGAGTTTCCCCATTTTGGGAAGGGGAAGAGTACAGCATGGTATGTGATTGCTCAAAGCTGGGTTTTGTCTAATACTAACATAACCTCCTCTACTAAGAGGTTTTCTAATAACATG
The DNA here is from genome assembly GCA_023846285.1 of Phrynocephalus versicolor. Lineage (NCBI taxonomy): Eukaryota > Metazoa > Chordata > Lepidosauria > Squamata > Agamidae > Phrynocephalus > Phrynocephalus versicolor. The sequence goes on along the minus strand of JAHTLZ010000034.1, from coordinate 29,281 downwards.
ACCTTTGTCAGCCTAGATGTAGTTCTCTTTCAGCAACAGAAGGTTGAGAGTAAGATAGGATCCAAGTAGATGAATAGCTTCCATAAGTTTACTTATGCTGTTACACAAACTACAGAGCAACAAAGAGGAGATGACACAGTAATTCAGTTAAGATTATTGTACAAATAATTCCATTGTGGTAGAATAGACTCCTGGCTATAAAACTCTTTTCTTGAGACAGAGTGTGTTGACAAGGCAAAAAACTAGAAGGCAATCAAAGCATCACAAAATGCAATTCCACCAGGAAACTTCTACAAATTAATCCTGAAAGTGTACCTTTCGCCTCTTAATTTTTCCATGAAATGTCATTGACCTGTAATCACTGTTATTTCTCTGAGGCATTAATCTGTACTTCAGAAATAGCAGCATTCATCTTGTAGATCATGACGTGGAGAACACCTACTTCACTAAAATTGACATCCCTTGGCTTTTAGGCATGTGGCCTGATTGTGCAGCTGTTAATTCTGTTCAAAGGTAGGATCAAGTAATTTGATTTGGTAGTACACTGTGTAGTCACAAATTGAATTACCCTTTCTCTAGTGCCTCATGGAGGAAAACCATTATTTGGAACCCATAAGAGCAGCTTTTGACTGTTTTGTTTTTGATCTTGTTTAGTGAAATTCATAAATAAGCAGGCCTACCTACTGTTAGGAGCACTTGGCCTAGTCAATTCACAAAATGCTATTCATGCAGAAACAGTAATTCACAATCTAGGATTAACCAGGTGTTCTTGGACTACAACTCCCAGAAAAGCTGGCCAGCACAAGCTGATGGTAAAGGCTCCTAGGAATTGCACTCCAAGAGCACCTGGGTTACCAAAATTTGGAAACTACTGATGTAGAAGGTTGTCACACGGCAGTGTCAGAAGGCAAATTTGTAATGAAAAAAAAATGGTTTTATGAGTGGAGTTATAAAGGTAAGAGGTTGTGATATGGGACTTCCTCGTACATAAGAACATAAGTAGACACCCCTGCTGGATCAGGCCAAGGGCCCATCTCACAGTCACCCCAACAGAGGCCTCTGGAAGCAGCTAGATGCCTGTTTCCTGATACCACTGCCCTGTGTCTGACATTTTGAGAAACTGGTACCTTCTTTTTTAGCCTGGAGATATCATATATCTCCATCATGTAACCTGCGATGGACTTGTACTTTTCCTCCAGAAATCTGTCCAATCCCCTTTTAAAGGCATCTAGGCCATATGCCATCATCATATCCTTTGGCAAGGACTTCCATAGAATAACAACATGCTGGATAAATAAATATTTTCTTTTTTCAGTTCTCTCTTTCAACCCCAATTTGAGTGGATGGCCCTTGGTTTTGGTACTATGTTAGAGGGAAAAGAGCTTCCCTCTAACCACTTTATCTATTCCCTGCATCATTTTGTATGTGTCAGTCATGCCCCCCGGGTGCTTCCCCCCCCAAGACTAAACAGCCCCAAATGCTGTAGCCTTTTCTTGTAAGGGAGTCGTCTGAGCCCAGTAATCATTGTAGTGTTTCTCTTCTGCACCTTTTCCAATTCGATGTCTGTTTTGAGATGCTGCAACCAGAAATGTACACAATACTCCTTGTGCAGCCTTATCATTGTTTTGCACAATTGCATTGTAATATCGGCTGTATTATTTTCAATCCCATTTTTAACTATCCCTAGCATAGAATTGGTCTTCACTGCTGCCACACACTGGGTTGATGCTTTGTGCACCAGCACACCAATATTTCTTTCCTTATCTGTCATGGGCAGCCCAGAGCCAATTAGCTGATGGGTAGAGTTTTGATTTTTTGTCCCATTGTACATAACTTTATTTTCTTTAATTAAAACTCATTTGCCAATTTGCTTCCCCTTCTCCGAGTTTGGAGAGATCCTTCTGAAGCTCTTCACAATCTTCTCTGGTCTTCACGACCCTGAAACGTTTTGTGTCATCTGCAAACTTGGCCACCTCACTGCTTCTTCCAGACTCCAGGTCATTTATGAACAGGTTGAAAAGCACCTGTCCTAGGATGGATCCCCAGGGCACACCACTTTTCACCTCTCTCCATTGTGAAAATTGCCCATTGGCGCATACTCTCTTTTTCCTGGTTCTCAACATATTCTCAAGCCAGTCTCAAGAGGATCTGCCCTCATATCCCCTAACTGTGGAGTTTTCTCAGCAGCCTTTGGTGAGGGACTGTCATATGCCTACTGAAAATCCAGATAGACAATATCCACTGGTTCCCCAACACCTTCATCTTGGAATGATGAACATTTCCAAACAGTACAGTGGTACCACTACCTCTAAACAACATGCTTGCCTGTGAGGAGTGAGCAGGCTGGTGCCTCTCCTGGAAACCTAAATTTGTTAGGATTGATAGCTATATGTGGGCATTAAAGATTCTTCATCCTATCCTAAGGCTGCTCGAGGCTTCTCCAGATCAAAAGGAATACCCGGGCAGCTTCAAGGGAAGGGAAGGGGAGAGGAAACACTAATTGAGTAATAAAAGTCTTTGGCTGGTGAAGCCAGCAGCTTCTGTAGACAGTAGGGTTTTGTATTAAAAGAGCTTTACATTAAGAGGATCTTGGCTAGTGTTTTGTGCTTTTGCATTAATTTTTTTGAACTTCATACTAGACATGCCATCGTAGAATGGCAGTAATCTACCTCTGCTGGTAATCTTGTCTGACATTTGAAATATTGTGGGTTAGATTGGAGGAGGCAGGGGAGAGAGTGCAAAGCTCTTCCTGCCTTGAATCAAGCAGTGCAACTTGGGAAGACGTTTTTAGTACTGGGAGAATGGCAGAATTAGTTGTAGGGAGGGCTTTATAGGTGAACAAGATCACCTTTTATTTGCAGGCACACTTCTGTTTATGGTGGTATCTTGTTTGATCCTGTGTGATACCTTAGGAAAGGATTCCTTTTAAAAGTATTTGGTTTGCGCGTAGTATGTTTAAATAGTGGTAAATGAATTGTACTGTAGCTCTTAAGCACTATGCCAGTTTCTTCACTCTCTCCCCCCCCTTTTAAATTGCTGTTTAGCTCTCCAGCTGTGAATATAGCATGTTTTAAAGGGAATGTTGAAGTGAACTGGGATTCTTAACTGTAAATGAAGTTATTCAGCAATTATCCTGTAGCAGGTTTATTCATACAACATAGGTTACATTTTCCCCTTTACTTTCACAGTGGGAACTGTCAATTTTGACATTTGGATGTTTGGTAAAGTGCAAGTTAGAAAATAATGTTAAAACATGCACACAAAACTGCTAGAAAATCTGAACAAAACTACCCCATACTAGGGTAATGAGATTTGTTAGCATATGAGTTTGTTTCAGTAGAAAAGATAGAATAGATTAACACAGTCTGTGCATTGGGATAATTTAACATAGTCCATGGTAGGTGCTAAATATTCTTCAACCACAACTCTAGGTCTGCCAAGTTGTCATTTTTATAATGCAAAAAGGTAAAGTACATTCTTCCATTGTATATGTTTACAATATTAAGGTAAATGTTGTCCACCTCCCTCTTCATTTTGCTTTTTGCATGTTCCCTGGTTTTATTGTTTCACTGATGAAACTTCCTTTATTGATTTGTGGGGAGAGGTGTACCAAGAAGTATGGTTTAAAAAAATTTGAGAATATTTTTTGAAAAACTATTATGTTTATGAAGGATTTATTGTTCAGACAGAAATGGATGTGATGTTTATAACAAAACCAGGAATATGTTCAGTTCATATTTGATTAATTTATTCTGTTCTGTTTGTGTTATTTTTTCTTAGTATTGAATTTGACCGGGACTGTGACTATTTTGCCATTGCTGGGGTGACAAAGAAGATTAAAGTCTATGAATATGGCACAGTCATCCAGGATGCAGTTGATATTCATTACCCAGAGAATGAAATGACATGTAATTCCAAAATCAGGTATGTGTTACTTCCCCAACTGCTCTTAGTCATAGAAGGATCTGTCTGGCTCAATTAGTGCACAATCCTAACTGGTCATTATGGGTGAGTTGAAGTTCATTCTTTTGCTTAGAACAGGGGTCCTCAAAGTTTTCAAACAGCGGGCCGGTCCACAACCCCCAGACACCACTGGGGGCCGGACCACAGTCCAAAAAAACAACAACACCCCAACATTTTAAATTGCCCCGCTTGGCTGCAGCTGTTGCCTCGACCATCTGGGCGTCGGTTGGGGGGAGCGGGAGACATTGCCGTGGCCCTCCCACTTTAAATTGTCCCACTAGCTAGCATGCTGATCATCTGGGTGGTGGGTGGAGGGAGTGGGGGAAGCGACATAGTCCACCGCTTTGAACTGCCTCAGCAATAGAAGCAGCTGCGGAGGCTGGCTTGCGAAGCAGGGGATAGGTGGGGGGGGTCTGCAATTGGTCCTGGGGGCTGGATTCAGGACCTTGGGGGCCACATCAGGCCCCCGGGCCTTGGGTTGAGGACTCCTGGCTTAGAAGCAGGTCTGTCTGTCTTATGTAAAATGGTATAGAACATGGCTAGCAAAGGATCTTATATCATACAGTGCTGGTAGCAACTGTATTATTGCTGCATGAGAGTGCAGCAGTAGATATTGTGCAACAAAGCAAATCGGCATTCCATAAGGCAATTCTAAAAATGGGGCAGTCCAAACAAATGTATTGGCACAGGTGTAGCAGACAATTTGCTGTTCCTCTCTGCTGAACTTGAGGATGTTTGGGCAAATGGCTTTCAAGTTAAGACTTTTTTAAACTTAAACCAGCCCCCCATGCAGACCCCAGAGTTTTTCTGTCTGCAGAATTAAAAGAGATCAAATGTATTAATGAACTTGTTTGTCTTGAAAGAGCATGGTTAGTCCCAGCTGCACCCCCCCACCACCATTTGAAAGGTATCCAGGCATCAGGGGCTGTAATACTGGCTTTGAAAAAATGAGTTCACAGTGGGGAAAGCTTTCACTTTCTGGCATTATTATAAACTTATTTTCAGCTTGAACATTTTACAGTTGTTTCACCTTGGAGGGCAGGAAAGGAGATCTGAACTTTTGACCCTGCCAGTTAGGACCAAATTAAATGACTCTCAAGAAAAAGATTTTTTAAACTTCTTCCTGGTCAAATAGACATTAAAATTGTTTCTGGTTCTGGTTCTGGTGCTTCAGATGCTTAAACAGAGAATAAATGTTCAGAACTCTCTCATTTAAGCTATACACTCTTGAAGTTGAGTCATGGCAAGTGGACTCCTTTTTTGTGAGGTTGAAATGTTTCTGTACTCATCCAAGCATCTTCATCAGTTTGGGCGAAACATTTTGCTCTCTCAAGAAAAGAAGTCCAGTTAGCATGACTCAACTTCCTGATAACCTCACCTGGGTCACTGAGAATCCCCAAAGACCCATTGTGCCATTACAGTTCTTTTGCTATGTGATTGGGGATAGTCTTACACAATGTGAGCAGAGTTTTGGTGCATGTGCATGGTAGGATAGTCTCAAGTTTCTAATTTTTGCTTGAGTGAGAGTTTAGGCTTAATTTGATTGAGCACCCATTTTTCTGCTTTTCTGGCTGACCTTAGTATCTGTCTGGCTGTCCTTGAACACAACATTTCAAAGGAGTTAATTTTTGTTCCTCTCTTTCTTCAGTGTCTTTCTTTCACACAGTAAGGATGATTTTTGACCTTGGTTTCCAGTGATAATTTTCACCGTCATGGGTGTAAATAGAGATTGGCCTACAGAAAATTTGACACCTGGAATGAAAATCAAGGCTAAATGTGTGCTTTAACAAGCTGGCACTCTCTACTGATGAATAATGTAACCTAAAGTACTACAGTACTCAGTGTGTCATTGTAGTTCAAAAAACCATTCTTATTTGGTGATTTTTCTATTACAGCTGTATCAGCTGGAGTAGTTACCACAAAAACCTGCTGGCTAGCAGTGACTATGAAGGTACTGTCATCCTGTGGGATGGATTCACAGGTCAACGATCAAAAGTCTACCAGGTAAATATACTACTCTTCAATTTCCACAGAACAGTGGTATACATAACCAAGGGCAAAATTTTAGACAAACCTTACTTTAGACAAATTTTATATATGCTACTGTAGACTGTGCTATTGGTTTAAACATTTAAATATTGTACCATCATTAAAATTCATCTACCATGTGGGAATCTTGATGTAAATGATTAGGAACCAAAGGTGGTTGTTCTTGGCTTTTGTGAATCACACTTAGGGTGATTTGCACATGCGCAAAGCCTCCTTCAGAAACTTACAGAGCTTCTAGATCAAGTTATCAGATTTGTTAATCCAAGCCCAAGTTAATCGATACCTTCTATAAGTACCCTGAAACCAAGCTTCTCCGATCAGTTCTTTTCAACTGTTGTGTTGAGAACCTTGTGGAAACTTTTTCAGCTTCTGTAGATTAACAAACCTGAAAACAGGAATTTCAATTAGCTTTTGTTATATAGTTTTAAAGGCCCCACCTGGGGCTCAGGCCTTTTGGGCTATGGTTTCTTTTTCCTTTGTGTGTTTCTAAAAAAGGGCGAGAGTAGAGCTTTTTTTTTTCTTTGCTGGCAAATTCATGGCCTCCAAGGGTCCTTGCAAATGCTGCATTGTTTGTACTAGTAAGGTCCCCTTAACTGACAGACATGATTATTGCCTTTTTTGTTTGGGGGAGAATCACCAAACTACTGCCTGCCCCCATTGCAAGAAGTTTCAGTGAAGAGTCCTTCATAGCAGACTCTCTAGGCTGAGGCTTCGCCTGTGAAAAGGGTTGTTAGAACCAGAACCGACCATGGCCCAGCAGCTGCGCAGATCAAAAGAGCAGGCTGAAGCCATGGACGGAGATGTCTAGGAGGCATCTTTACAGTGAGCTACAACCGCTGTTTCATGTCCCAAAGACTCCTGGGACAGACCAAGCTTGGCATCTACTGCCCTGGCAGGGTGGGAAAACAAGCTCCTCAGCCTCAGTGTCCAATAGTCCCTCCAAAGCATTCTCCAGCAGCTCACCTGACCCCCGTTTGAGCCTTTAGCTATGGCCTCTGGCTGGTTTTTGTTCATAAAAATGGCTTTCTTAGTAGCTATCACATAAGCTAGAAGAGCTAATGAATTATCTGCTTTGAGGATGGACCCTTCATACCTGCAGTTCCATCCCAACAAGGTTACCTTGTCTCTGGATATAGCTTTCCTACCTATGGTTGTTTCTACCTTTCATCTCAGTCAACCGTTGGTATTACACACCTTTTTTCCTGACTGCAACTTCAGATTTGGAACATCCTCTTCATATCTTGGATGTCAAGAGAGCACTGTCTTATTTTCTACGCAGAACTGCCTCTTACCGGAAATCTAACCGTTTATTCATTTGTTGAGGTTGTATTGGGGCTTGTTGAGTATAAAGCTCCATACTGTACATTATTTATCCTTACATTTCCCCCCAATACCTTACTGTTAATGCACTTGTTTTCTGCTCTCTCAAAACAGGAGCATGAGAAAAGATGCTGGAGTGTAGACTTCAATTTGATGGATCCTAAACTTTTGGCTTCAGGTTCTGATGATGCAAAAGGTATATTTCTTCTTCGAGGCATCTGTGAATATGCACTTGAGGTATTCCGCGCCTGCGCGCCTCCCAGCCGGCTGTTCCAAGCTCTTTCGTCCAACAGGTGGCCTCCTCCCTCACCACGCATGCTCCACACGCGCCCTCCTCAGTTCCTTTTTGCCGCCGCCGCAAACGGTCGCGTTCTTTGGAGCTCCGTCCTAGAAATAGATAGTTAAGTACAGTTAGTTCTCTATTGTTCTTATTGTTTTTTATTGTTGTTTTCATACTTACCTGTGCCTCCTCCCTAAAAAAAAAAAAAAAAAGAAGAAAAATAGACTTTCCCCCCCCACCTTTCCCGCCAATTTATGGCCGCTCGCGGCCTTTTCAAGACCTGCACCGCTTGTCCAAACCGTTTACCAGTTTCTGACGGACACTCTTTGTGCCTCTATTGTTTGGGCGAGGCCCATCGCCCTGCATCGTGCCCCGAGTGCCAGAAACTAACAAGACCGGCACTGAAACACCGCCTGGACAGATTAAAACTTTTCCTCTGGGAGCAGTCATTGCGCGCGATGGATCAGCGCCGCTCTCCTGCCCCCACCTCGCCGGCCTCCAAGTCTTCCCAGGCCTCTAAATCCACCACGAGGTCTGTGCCGGCGAAACCACCGGGAAAGAAATCTAAAAAGTCCGCCTCGTCAGCTAAACCGGACTCTCATTCGGCTCAGAACCTGTCTTCCCTGCCCCAGGTCCAAAGACCATCTACTCTGGCCTCGGTCTCTGACCATCAAGCGGCCTCAGACCATCGAAGGGCCCAATCCCCCGCTTCCAGCCGCTCAGATGGCTGGGGGGAGGTGCCTCGGCATGCCGTTCGATCTCTTTCGGCGGACCGCCTTCTGGACAACCGCGCGAGGTCCTTCTCTGGAGACCGCAGCCCTGGGCACCGCTCCAGAATCCTATCTCGAGAGCGCAGCCCTAGATCCCGCGACAGACCCTCGCAAAGGGATCATTCCCCTGGTCCCCGGGTCCGCTCCCTCTCCAGGGACCGTACACCTACTCAGCGGGCCGCAGTTGCCAAAGCGGAGCGCTCACGCCCCAGGGTTCTACCCACCGACCAGAGCCCTTCAGCTCGTCAAAGGGCCTCTAGAGATCGTAGCCCTAGGCTTCTAACCCGGACTGAGCAATCAGAGCGCAGCTCCAGAGATCGCTCTGCCGCCGTCAGACACCATAGCCCTCGGGACCGCGCTGACGCTCTCTTTCCAGAGCAGCGTCTCCAGCACCGCTCTCCTAGAGACCACACCAGACACTCTCCTAGATACCACAGTCCGGTACCTAGAGACATCCTAAGATCGGAGCGTGTCCGAGCCGGGACCCCTTCCTTGCAAGTGGAGACGGTTTTTCAAACCACGTCTTCCCACCCGAAGTCTTCTCTGCGACTCTCACCGACCCACCGCCACCGCTCCCGATCACCGGAGCGTAATGCCTCTCACCATCACCGGGCATTTTACATCTATGATTCTGCCTCTCCTTCTTCCCGGGATCGCCATGACACATCTGATCAGCACACTCGGCGTCGCCTGATCCGTGTGGTCTCCTGCTCTCCTGAGGACACTACCCGCCGGGTTGCCCACACTACTTCTCATACTGCTTCCTCAAAGGACGCCCCGCGTTCGCCGAAACACCTACAGCGCCACCATTCTCGCCGCCTGTCTCGTACTCCTGACATCTACAGGCGCCGTGCGACTTCTCCCGCGCCCCAGGATCGGGCTATTCCGCGGTCTTTGACACCTGATACCAGGCGATACCATAAGCCTCGCCGGGATCCTTCTAGATCCCTGTCGCCTATTCCTCATAAGAGACTTGCCCAGTCATCTCGGCATCTTAGCCCTCCTTCCAGGGACATTACGCCTGCCCAGCGCCATCGTTCTAGCCATAACGACTCGCTGGCCTCTATGGACCGTTCTATCTGCTCTCGTGATTCAATCTCCCTGCGGTGCTCCAGTAGATCTGTCTCTCGCTCTCCCCATCGCCGCTTGACACCTTCTGATGACGAGAGCTCGCACCCATCTCCCCTTGAGGATGATACCAAACAGTATTCCCATTCTATCCGGAAGGTGGCTAAAGTTATGGGCCTCGAGGTGCAGCTGCCTGAGATGGACGATCAGTGCAAGTTTTTCGGTCACCTGAACAAGAACCGGCCTCCGCCTCTCCGCCTTGCCGTTATCCCGTCCCTTCTTCATAGATCTAAGGGGATATTTGCTAAACCATCTTCGGTCGCCCTTATGCCCAGACGTGTGGACAATCTCTACAGGGTCCATGGGGATGATGCCGTGTTTCTCTCTAAACACCCCCATCCTAACTCCCTCATAGTTAATGCTTCTCAAAACCGGTCTAAGTCCACCTCTTCCACTACTCCTAGCAACAAAGAGGCTAAGAAGCTGGATGTCATTGGCCGTCGGCATTATTCTTTGGGCTCATTCTCTTTGCGAGCCTCCAACTACTTAGTTGCCATGCAGGCCTATACCAGGCACGTACTGCAAAAGTTCCCGGCATATTGGGACGTTCTCCCTTCAGATCAACGTTCTCTCCTGAAATCCCGACTCGGGGAGTTGCTTACCATCTTGGATTACCAAACTCTGACGGCCCGTCACCTCGCGGATGCTGCGCTGAAACAACTAGCCACTGCCGTCTTTCTCCGCCGTCACGCCTGGCTTCGCACGGCTACGATTACCGATGATGCACGCAACAGGATTGAGAACTCCCCCTTTGATGGGGAAGGTCTCTTTGCTGCCTCTACAGATGAATCCATCGACAATATTGTCAAGGTCCGCAGAACTGTCAAAACCCTATCCTCTCAAGGCACCTCATCTCAGTCGACTCAACGCCCTTCCTCCTCTTACTCTTGGCGCCGAAACTACTCCAGCTCTCAGCCTCGTACTTACCACAAGTTCCGCCACTCCTTTAATACTCAATCCTCCTACCGCTCCGCCCAGCAATCACGACAACGTCTCAACCAGTCTTCCCGTCGCCAGGACAGGAAGCCCAAACAACATTCCTGACGCACTAGCCTCTTCACCGCCGCCTCCTGCAGACATTCGCCTCAATCAGTTCTTCCCTCAATGGTCCTCCATAACATCAGACCATTGGGTGCTCACCATCATTCGGGAAGGTTACGCCCTCGAATTTCTTTCGCTACCTCCACTCGGCAATGTTCTTACCACCGAACCATCTCCATCTCTGACCGACGAAGTCCACTCCCTGTTAGCCAAAGACGCCATAGAGAGTGTACCTCCCGGAGATACCTGCGGATTCTACTCGCGGTACTTTACCGTGCCAAAAAAAGACGGAGGACTCCGTCCCATCATGGACCTTCGGTCCCTCAACAATTTCATCGCCACCAGGAAATTCCGCATGGTTACCCTCGACTCCATCATACCACTGCTGAACAAGGGAGACTGGTTCACCGTGATCGATCTGCAGGACGCGTATTTCCATATATCCATCCGTCCAATTCACCGCAAATACCTGAGATTCCAAATCGGCCCGGATACTTACCAGTTCAAGGCACTTCCTTTCGGCCTCGCGACTGCTCCCAGAATCTTCACGAAGTGCCTCGCTCCGGTAGCCGCCTACCTCCGTCTCCAGGGCGTCAATGCGTTCCCCTACCTGGACGACTGGTTGCTGGTCTCACCTACAAGAAAACAAGCCATCAAAGATGTCACATTCACTCTCTCTCTCCTCCGCTCTCTCGGCCTATGCGTCCATCCAGAAAAGTCTGTCTTGAATCCCACCCAGACTGTCAAATACATTGGCGCACTAATAGACTCTACGCAGGCCAAAGCTTTTCTCCCCGAAGACCGCAAATCCAAAATTTGGTCCGCCACCAAACTTTTTGTACCTCGAGCCGCGGTGTCTGCCCTTCTCGCTCAACATCTCCTCGGTCTTATGGCCTCCACTACTTCAATACTACCACATGCCCGTCTCCGGCTTCGCCCTCTACAAGCCTGGTTGCTTCGACGCTTCAACCCCATGATACATCGCCAGTCCAAGCGCCTTCGAGTCACTGCGGCGCTGGCTCACGATCTCCGATGGTGGAAATCGGCGACCAACCTCTCTGTCGGCCGCCCGTTCCGCCAACGTTATCCTACCATCCAACTGACAACAGACGCCAGTACCACGGGCTGGGGCGCGCACTGCCAGGACTTGCATATCCACGGCACGTGGACGTCCGATCAGAAACGTCTGCACATCAATGCCTTGGAGCTCCTAGCCATTCTTCAGGCTCTCAAGGCTTTCCTCCCCCTACTACGGGGCCGCACTGTTCAAGTAATCACGGACAACACGACTGCCATGCATTACCTGAACAAGCAGGGCGGAACGCGTTCCCATACTCTTCTGAACCTTGCTCTACATCTTTGGAACTGGTGTTGCCGACACCACATTTTCCCGATGGCGATACACATAGCGTCGGAGGACAATGTGGAGGCCGACAGGCTCAGTCGCCTCCGCTACAACAACCACGAATGGTCCCTCTGTCCATCGGTGTTTCGGGATCTTTGCAACCGCTGGGGCTCTCCGACCATAGACCTTTTTGCCACGGCTCGCAATGCCAAATGCGACCACTTTTGCTCCAGAGCCCGCAAAGACGCCAATTCTCTCGGAGACGCCTTCACCATTCCCTGGCACGGTCCCCTCTTCTATGCCTACCCCCCGATACCACTCCTCCGCAAGACTATTATCAAGATAAAGCAGGAACACACCCGGGTCATCCTCATAGCTCCCTGGTGGCCACGACAACATTGGTTTCACACCCTGAGGACCATGGCCCGAGACTTCTGGAACCTCCCTCCCCTTCCCGACCTGATAACACAAAACGAAGGTCGCCTACTCCACCCCGACCTTCACACTCTCCACCTGACTGCCTGGCTCCTCTCACCATCCAAGAGATCCTGAAGAGTGCCAGGAAGCGCTCGACATCCCGTTTATATTCTTATAAATGGAAAGCATTTTTGGCATATACTACTCGCCACCGCCGTCCCTCGAGCCCTACCGATCTGTCCACTCTGCTCGATTTCCTGCTCTTACTTGCCAACAGAGGCCTTTCCTGGTCTACCCTCAAGGTCTATGTCGCCGCTATCACTGCATACCAACCGGCGAATTCGGAGGCTGCTTCTTTTTTCAGGCACCCAACGCTTAAACAATTTCTTAAAGGCCTCCGTAACCTACGACCTTCTCGCAACATACCGGTTCCACAGTGGTCACTTACACTGGTTCTGCGACAACTAATGTCTTCTCCCTTTGAACCCATGGCTTCTGTCAACCTACACCTCCTGTCCATCAAGACCGCCTTCTTGTTGGCCATTACTTCTGCCCGTCGAGCCTCGGAACTTGCAGCCCTTCGTGCGGACCCTCCCTTCCTGCAATTCCACCCTAACAAGGTTACCCTATATCCCGACATCTCCTTCCTTCCCAAAGTCGTCTCACCCTTCCACTTGTCGCAACCGCTCATTCTGCCGACGTTCTTCCCCTCTCCCACTACAAGCTTGGAACGCGCCCTTCACACCCTGGACGTCCGGCGGGCGCTTTTATTTTATACGTCTCGGACCTCTTCCATCAGGAGGTCCTCCCGTCTTTTTGTTCGGACGACGCCACCATCGGTTGGCTCCCCGATCTCCTCACAATCCATTTCCCGCTGGATAACGGAGGTCATTACTCTCTCCTACTCGTCTGCCTCCTTACCTTTACCTGCTGTACCGAGAGGACACTCTGCCCGGGCTATATCCGCCTCCTCGGCCTTCCTCAAAGGAGTCCCTCTTCACGACATTTGCAGAGCAGCCACTTGGTCTTCTCCGTCCACGTTCGTCCGCCACTACAAGTTAGATACCAGAGCGCGGACTGATGCTTCGTTTGGACGGGCTGTTCTCTCTCATGTTTTACCGTGACGTCCCACCTCCGGTAAGACAGCTTGCTACTCTACCTCAAGTGCATATTCACAGATGCCTCGAAGAAGAAAGACAGGTTACCTACCTGTAACATTGGTTCTTCGAGAGTAGCATCTGTGAATTTGCACTACCCGCCCATCCTCCCCTCTCTCCGTCACTCTCTTTTATGTCTTTCAGTTGCAGCGGCGGGGGACGAGGAACTGAGGAGGGCGCGTGTGGAGCATGCGTGGTGAGGGAGGAGGCCATCTGTTGGACGAAAGAGCTTGGAACAGCCGGCTGGGAGGCGCGCAGGCGCGGAATACCTCAAGTGCAAATTCACAGATGCTACTCTCGAAGAACCAATGTTACAGGTAGGTAACCTGTCTTTTTTCAAATCCTGCTTTTAGTGCCCAGCAACAATGCTTAGATTTAGAGTGGAGGGAAGGATGCCTCTGTTACAGTATTTCCACACATGTCCAATGATTGATGCTGTCACTTGAGGGTAGCTCTACACAACAGCTGCCTGTGTTCCTGCTCCGACACAGTGGTGCACATCTGGAATTGCAGGAAGCTCCCCTGGACGTGGCAAGTATTTTTTTTCCTTTTAAGCCACGGACATCCATATGCACAATGCAGGACAATGAATTGGCAGGCTCTGTGGCCTGTAGTCACCTTGCCACTGTATTTGACCCTGGTAACTATAAAAAGAGGCCGAACATGGGCTAAGGAGTGCCAAGCTGGTGTGGTGGGTAGACTGATGGAGTTAGGGTTCAGGAAACATGGGTTCAATTTCATGTAGACCAAAAAACTCATTGAGACGTGGCAATGATAAAACAACTCTTTGAATCTCACAAATGCTTTGAAAACCCTGTGCAGCTTGATTGCACGTTAAAAACGACATGGGTGAAAGCTACAAATGTGTCCAGCTCACTCCAAAATCACCATTGTATCATATGTCAAAGTCATCTAGTGTAGGAGGTGGCCATAGTAGGTATCCAGATGTTTTTTTTTCCCAGCATCATCATGCACAGTTCCTTACTATCAGCTATACCATAGTGCTACTGGGAGTTGTAGGCCAAAGACACCTGGAGACCATAACACCCCATCCTGATCTAGTAAAACAGTTTGGAAATGAGTAACGTTCCTTATAACATCAGTCTGCTGTGAAATCTCTCTTGTGATGGTTTCCCTTCTCCTCCTTAGTTTAGCTATGGGAAAAGTACCAGCTTGCAGGAACAATAATAATCATTTGTCTTCAAGTAAGTTCTAGATTTGGGTGCTTTGTATTCTGTATTCCTATTTCTGGAGATACAAATACAAAACGCGGCACCATTGTTCAGCTGAGCGTCCTTGCCCAAGTGGTCAGCTGTGTGAGTTATTTATTATTTATTTGTTTGTTTCATTTCTATACTACCCATCTTCCAATAGGAACTCTGGGCGGTTTACAGCGAAATTAAAATCAACAATAAATAACAGGACAACAATACTAGCAGAAAAAGAGGGAAAAACCCTCAGCAAGAGGCATCACGGGCAAAGAATTTTTTTAAAAAAAAATTAAATTAAAAGGTCGCCAAATGCCTCCCTAAAAAGCAGGGTTTTGAGTGCTTTTTTGAAGGCAAGCAGGGACTGTGCTAGGCGCAGCTCACTAGGAAGATGGTTCCACAACGTGGGGCCTACCACAGAGGAGGTGCGTTTGCACGTGAGCGACTTCCGCACCCCCCTGGGTGTGGCCCCTCTAAGTGAGCCCACCAGAGACATTCTAGTAGGCCTGGCCTCAGTTGACCTCTGGGAGATACGCTCCGACAGGTATTCAGGTCCCAAGCCGTGGAGGGTCTGGAAAATCAAAACCAGGACCTTGAACCTTGGGAGGAAAGGTCTGGCCAGTCTCTGTCCTGGATTGGGAAGCTGACAATAATTTTTTTTTTGCCCCGCCATCACACTAATTATTACTATTACTGTATTATCTTTGTTATTGTTTTTGTGACTTTCACATTGTCCCTTTATGTTGATGTTTTGTTTAGCTTATTATTATTGCTGTTGTTTTATTGTTTTCTTTATTTGCATTCATGTTGTAAACTGCCCGGAGATCCTTCGGGAAGACGGGCGGTATATAAGTATTAAAATAAACCAGTAAATAAATACATAAACATTGATGGAGCCCTGCGCCGTGAAGAGACCAGTGAGTGATCCTACATATGTCAGTTCTACACCAAGACAGCCTGATCTTGCTGACTCTGAGCAAACAGCTCAGTGTAGTCAAAGGGGAATTTAGAGCAGAGGGCAACAGGTCTGCTTCTCCCCACCCTTGCCAGGCAGGGCTGTTTTCCCTTCTCTGGTTGTCTCACAAACAGAAATAAACAGGGAAACATTAATTCCAGATGGAATAAGTTGTCACAAGGTGTGAGATGATACTAATGCAGTGTGACTTTGGCTGTTTAGGCAGGATGGGTGTCATTTGTGCCGTGTGGCTGCAGAACCTGATAATGGGCGCAAGACTGATCGTCAATAACCAAGTTATCGTATTAGATTTATGACCCTTCAGAGATTGCCAGACCATAGCTCCCATCCTTTCTTATTATTGGCCATATGGCCTAGGAGTTGTAGGCCCAAAATACTTTGGTGTAGTAAGTTGAGTCAATGGGTGGTGGTGGTGGTATGCTTCTGCCTCCACTGTAGTGGAATTTAGTATGCTAAGCAATAGGGGTTTTGCTATAGAATAATTTGGAGGGCCGCATGTTGTCCATTTCTGTTTTAAACCAATGCTGTTAGCTCTTAAGACTGCAAAGGGAAGAATGCAATTGTCCAGAGCCTACCAAAAGTCTAAATCAAGAGCTGGTAAGTGTGGCTCTTTTGCTGTGTGGTTGCATGCATAAATGTGAGAGGTTGTAGAATTTATCAGATGTGGTATGCAAAGAGTTCAATATTTTTATGGTGGCCATAAATAGAATAGCATCTGTAAAATCACATATGTGCATATTTATTTGGTTTGCATAATTAATGGAGGTCATAGGTTTTAGCTCTTGATAGAAAATTTTGATTTTTCTTTGTTACTGTCTAATATTCTATCTTCTGTTGTTAAGCAGTGAAGTGGCTGTTGCCTAACTACTTTGCGTGTTGGATCAGTGAGTTCAAGGAGCCCTTCTCTAGCCGCTTAGCCACATTAGCATGTTGATCCTGGAGTAATTGAGCCCAGGAGATGGCTAGGAAACTTGCCCCCAATGCTTCCCAACACTTGTTTAACTTGACAGCGGTGCTTTCAGTGAGTTCCCCAAAATTCACAAGGTTAAGCACTTGAGACTCTCATACCAGCCATACAAGGTATTAAAGACAGCGAAAAAGCCAAAACTTCAAAAAGGTTTCAAAAAGGCATCAAAAGTATTTTGGAGCAAATAGCCAATTAGAATGTAAGGCAGAAGCAATACAGAGTAAATAAACAGGAAAATGAGAAACCTAAGCAAACTACTTAGTATATACACATTAATGTAGCATCAGCATCGTCTCAGAGCATGTATAAAGTGCATATCTCCCAACATAGCATAAAAAAACAGCAATTGAGCATAGTGGCTCCTAGGAGATAACTAAGCCAATATAAAGAAACACCTGAATTTCTTTTTATATTTTATCCAATCCCTTCTGGACCTTTTGAGATGGCCTGTCTCAATTTCCTGAAAATGCTCGCAAAGACAAGAGCAGTTTCTGCCCCCTTCCCTTCTTTCAAAGCTGAAATCATTTTCCAGTTAGCACATTACCAGAGTACAAGCCACCTCAGCCTTGAAGCCTATCCAAAAGACAAACTACAGGTGGCAGTTCCTTGCCTCAGTGGATAAAATCTACTCTCCCATTTTCTCAGCCAGCCATTCTTAGGCACTGAGGAAAGCCAGACATTTGCAGAGAATTTCACAACCCATGTTCCCTTCATAGATCAGTTTCTTCTTCTTATTTCTTGAAATGGAGAAAGGAGGAGAGAAGTCTATGGAAACTGGGTCTGCAGCAGCTCTGGAATATGTTATTGGTGAAAGTAGATGTTCTTGCATTTACCCTGAAGTATAAGATATGAAAGGAACGCTATCGTATGATCTAGTACATTTTGATATCACCTCCCTCTTTTTAATTTTTGAAAAATGTATACACTTCTCCACTTTTCCTTTATTATCCTCTAGACCTCTTTTAACAAAAATTCAATGTGTTTGTTAAAATTAAAAGTACAATAAATGCAGAAACATGGTAAAAACAGTTTAAACTGAAAAAATAGCACAATCCTAAATTCTCATGAATAATACCTGTCACAGAAATCTTGAAGCGGCTTTATTTTTCTTTCTCTTCTTTTATGGGAACCTCAGTGTCTGGAATTTCTTGATGCTCCAAGATTGAGAAGCGGGGATATAGCAGAATTTCTATGCTCTAATCTCACACACTTCCAGAAAAAGAATGAATGAATTTTCCTTACCTACAAAGGGCATAAAATTTGTTTTTAATACGGTGGGGATGTTGGCTCTGTAGTGAAGTAGCTGCTTTGTTAAATCCCAGGGTGTGTTTTATTTATATCATGATTTCAATATTTTAAAAATCAGATTTTTTGGGACATTTTTAATTTAAAAATTATTTTTTAAATTTAAATTGTGATTTAAATCAATTTTTTAAAAATCATCGATCTTCATCCATCTTGTTAAGTCCACCAGTCGGTGGATCCATTTTTGAAAATACACCTAATGCAAGCAAACTGTGATAGCTGTAAATAAGTGCTGTTGCTTATGCAGAGTCATGTGCAGTCCAGTAACACTGAGCCAAGGGAGAGTATGATGAGCTTGTTGGAATATATTGGCAAAATTTATTTTAATAACCAGGTTGGGCCTTCTGTGTCATCAGTAAAGTATATGCATGGGTATAAATTATATATCCTTTATG
>JAHTLZ010000591.1:0-10480 GCA_023846285.1 Phrynocephalus versicolor | reverse complement strand
TAGCCCACCATAACCTTACCCGTCATTAGCCTAACCCTAGCCCTAACCCTAATCCACCTTAGCCCATAGCCAGATCGACTTGCATTGCACTACACACGCAAGTACGATTCCCTTCTGTGGGACGTGATGGCAGGTGCGACCCACTCGGATCAGGTGCTTGAGCAGGTGCAGTGGCACCGCCTGGTCTGGCGACACGCAGGTCTCGCTCTGCCTGCAAATGGCATGCATAACCATATGGTTGTGCATGCCATTTTGCAGCAGCAGCAGGTGAGGATGGGAGACCCCCATGTTGAGGGGTCTCTTGGAGCCTGCTGCTGCTGTCCCTTCCTTTATAGCGGGCCAGCGGAGGCACCCACCCCACAGAGGTGCCTCCAGGAGCCCGCTACCCCCCCCAAAAAAACCAGTATAACGATAACGAAAAAAACGAAAAACGAAACGACTAATTTTTCCGATTTTTCGCGAAAACGGAAACGAAACAACTCGGACCCTAGCCGAAAAAGAAAACGAAAACGAAGTTTTTTTCCTGAGTCGTGCCCATCTCTACTTATAAGTATGTCTTCCAGATAATTGCTTCCCTACACATGTCTCTTTGCTAAAAGGCACCTGGACAGTCATTCTGTGTTGAATGTCAAAATATAATGCTTGGTGCCTGTCCTACAGCACAGTACCATAGAAAGAGAGGGCTGTGACTGTGGCCCTATCAAAATGGCCATTTACACGACTTAGCATGAATACACGCTGTCTTGGACAAGGTGTGGGAGGCCGAACAAGAAGAAAACATCAGGAGCATTAAAGCCTATGCAACTTAAGAAGGTAAAACTTGCAATAAATAGGTTTTAAAGCAGGAGGCTGGACTTGTTGGCCATATAGCCTCTTCCAACTCTCTTTTTCTATAATTCTATGAAAAATGAGCTTAGGTGCATAGATGACTTTCTAAGCATTTGCAGTGAGTTATGGAAGAGTTAGGTAGAGAAACAATAGATGTGGAAACTCCCAACACAGTCTGCTATAAATTGGAGCCACAATTAATGGGCCAGTTTATACTCTATTGTCTGACATGGAGCAATGTTTCACTGTCTGTTAAACTGGGAGTATAACTATAAAAAGGGGGGAATGGGTTACATGACTAGAAACATCTTTGTGTACAGGTTTTAGTTGCGAATGACAGTTTTACATTGTCTATTATTCACTTCTGCTGTCCTATACATTTTTATTCCCTCAGTGTAACAACGACTCTTAATCTTTTCTCTGATGAACTGAAGTGAAACATTTCTTATCTAATGGCACTAAGAAAGAACCCAATTGCCAAACTGACTTCCGGTTGTTGGTTTGAGAGGAGGGAGCGTTTGTGCTAGGCTGCTCTCCCTTTTTAACCTTTTTTTAAAAAACCTCTCAATCTTTTAACTGCTCTGCTAGCTTTATTGTTCCTTTTTATTTTATTTTTAGTATTCTACTAAAAGAGGAGAGATAAGAGAGGAGTTTGTTGATATTAGGGCTTCTGGTTAAAAGGAGTAAAAAGCTCGGCGTTTGCTCGGGGGGAGTTCACCAGCAACGTATGCTTGGAAAGGACTGGTACATCTCTACGCAGCCTCAAGGCCATAAAAGAATTACACCATTATACTAGGAAAACAAACAAGGAAAAGAAACCTCCCCACACGCCGTCGTTCACATGGGGAACAAACGCTGCAGATCAAGCCCGGAACAGCCACTGGCCAAGGCGGTGAAACAGCTGAAAATTGATGAGTTTATTACATCTAACTGCCCTGTGAGTAACTTTTACAATTTACCTACAGCCTCAAATATTATAAACAGTAACAGATTTGCTGCTTTGAGAGACGACTCCCCCCTATCTCCTTCGAGTGTTTGTAATCTATCTACTATTTCTTCGCCAAACTCCCCTCAAATGGTCAAAGACGTGCAGCCTTCTAATGAAAGAACCCTGCCTGGCTTCCTGGCCGACCAGTGCCTTCTAACAGCTCAAACTGTAACAGCCATTTTTGACAATTTACAACGAGTTTCTAATCAAATGAATGGAGTTGAAAGTGCCTTAGAGAAACTCAGGGAAGCTCTCTTGCAGCAACCTGTAAACCACATCCAACCCCAGGGTCTCAGAGGTAGGGCTGCTGAAAGATCTGAAAGTTCTAAGAATGCTGAGAACTTACAGCATGTGCCATTAGATCACTCGGCAGCTGAACCCACGAGGAAGCCAGCTACCTCAAAGATCTTTCAGAATACACAAGTGACCCTACAGATTGCTCCAACTAAAACCAACAGAAAGAGATGGGAGACACATAGATCAGTGAGGACTTCTCTGAGCCAGCTCCTAAACATAGAAACTCAGAAGATTGATCTTAAAAGCATCAGGTGGCTCCCAAGCAAGTCTGGACATACACGAGTCTGCCTTACTTTTGAGCAGGCTGTGATTCCTCTTTTCCTCTTAAAAATGAGAACCTTCCTGGGTACTTTCCAGATTACTCCCTCAAGAGTTTTCTCTGATCCTATGGTTTATTCCATCAAAAGGGGTAGACCTGCCCCTGTGACCCTTCAGAGTTACTCCCAGAAAATGAGTACGAAAGACCCCACCTGTAGCCCTCAAAATTTCCCCAGATCTCAACTTAATGCCAAACAAACAGAGTCACAGATATTAAATACCTCGACCTCTCTTCCATCTGATCATAGAGATCTCTGCTGTCCCAGAGAAGAGATCATTGCCCCTTTGATAGAGCTTGACAGCAAATGGGAGGAAGTCAAATCAACGGCGACCTCCTTACATGAAAAAGCAGAACACCTGAAAAGCCACCTGTCAAGTGCATTAGACCCTCAGGGAGCATTTGTGCTTCAAAATCCAAACTTAACATCAAGCAAAGAAGTTTCCCAAACTGCAGTTTCTAAGTGCGACTCTACGCAGCAGAAGGCACCTCTACAAGATTCTCATATGGCGCCCGATGGTAGAGCAGCCAAAACCAGTCTAGCTCACCACACACAAGGGGGCGGATTTTTAGAACTAACTAACGCTGAACTCGGCACTTTATCTACCCAGATAAGGCCAAAGGATACCCATTTCAACCACCCAAAGTCCACACATCAGATGGTTCCACCTCAACAAAACCCAACTCAATGGGGAAATATGCAGCATCCTTTCACATTGACTTCTGTTTCAACCTCAGTAACCCTGGTGTCATCAGACCATCCAGATTATTCTTCAGAGGAAATACAATATGCTCAGGAATCAAATAATCCACTTGGAGGCATACCCAGTTTGATGAAACCAGTGACTATAGCTACTCCAAGCACGCATATGAACGTTTCAACCTCAATTGCTGATCTTCAGGGTCAGCCAGTTGAGCCCCTTAGACCCGCTCCCCCACCCATGTCTGCACCTACAGATTTTTCTTTGACTACTAACCAAATTTTGAGTGATTTGCTGATACAGCCTGACATCAGTGAGGAAGTTGTTTCCAAAAAGGCCCTGGACAATTTTGGCGCCCTTGCCTGGGAAAACCAGCTTCAGCTGCTCCAAAAGATGGAGGTGGTCAGGCAGGAACTCATCAACTTCCATGAATCCTGCCGCCCCAAAACAACTACCCAGGCTGAAGCACCTTCTGACCCAAGGCTTTCTGCTGATGCTCTGCCTCTTGAATGACTGAATGGCTTCAAACCTCACATCTACTCTAATTCCCAGTGTCCACTTTCTATTATATCATGGAACATTGCTGGGTGGCAAAACAAGTTGATGGACCAGGACTTTGGGAACTTTCTTTCTGGATTTCACATCCTTTGTTTACAGGAAACCTGGGTAATGGATACCTCCTCACTGGTCCTGCAAGGATATAGTACATCTCTGTCTCCTGCCCGCAAATCCTCCACTAAGGGGAGGGCTAAAGGAGGCCTCGCGATCTTAGTCTCGGTAAAGCTGGATGTAGTGACCGAAGTTATTTATCGGTCTGACAATAACTTTATATTATCTGTATTGATTAAGGGGAGCTGGGGAAATGGGATGGATTCCCTAATTTGTGTTAATGCTTATTGCCCACCAGACTCAGCGGGCATCCTCCCAACTTTCTGGAATGATTTAGAAGAGGCCATCACTCGATCAGAGCTCCTGCACCCCAGGGCTGATATTGTTGTGTGTGGCGACTTTAACGCCAGAGTAGGCTGTGACCCCAATGAGCTGGGTATAGATCTTGGCCCAATTCTTTATGAACCTTTCCCTCCTGGGCGGCATTCATCAGATAAATTATTTAACAAACAAGGCAGGAAGCTGGTAGAGACAATGGCTGTTCTACAGTTAACCTGCCTTCATGGCAGTTCCCAGGACATCTCAAAGGGATATTTTACTTTCCTTAACAGCAGGGCAGGGAGTGTCATTGATTATATTTTTTGCTCCCCAAGGTTGGTATGTCAGGAAACTGAATATAATGTACTAGATCGCCCAGATAGTGACCATCTACCTATTTGTCTTCAAATCCCAATGGTCATCCCACAATTACCTCCCCCACCAGTTGACTGGGCCGAGAGAACTATGGTCATGGGGAAACGTTTGAAATGGTCCCCACTGGTCGATCTGACCATTCGAGAACAGCTAAGCAAACCACACCTGTTGAACACCCATAGGGGCATTGTGAGCGGTGAATTAGATCCTATAGAGGGCATAAACTATATTACTACAAACTTAAGACCACTCTTAGTCTATAAGACGAAGGGGCCAAGTTCTGCCACTCACAGGAAAAGTTGGTTTGATAAAGAATGTAGATTAGCCAAAAAGTGCCTAGCTCATCTAACGAGAAGGACAAGACGGTCTAAGTCAAGTTCAGACCTGAAGGAGCTGGCCTGCCTCCGCTCAAAATATAAAGAGCTTCTAAGACAAAAGAAAAAATTGTTTGAGTTAGCACAGTGGCAGGAATTAGGACAGGCAGTGATGGAGAAGAGAGAGAGAAAGTTCTGGAGGATGATCTCTCTCCCAGATCTAGATACTAATGACACACCTAATGCCTGTATCACAGCAAATACCTGGTGCTCCCACTTCAGGAAAATCTTTGACAGCGATCTAGCTGTGGGGCCCAACAATATGAATCCTACACAAACTATGTTAAACTCTACACCAGAGTGGCCCCCAGTCTCAGAATCTCAAGTCTGTGCACTTATTGAGGCTTTAGCACCAAACAAAGCACCAGGTGAAGACATGATCCCTCCAGAGGTTTATAAAAGCAATACAGAATGGTGGGCTCCCATTTTAGCACAGCTTTTCACTCATATCAACCATACAGGAACTTTTCCAGAGGGCTGGAGGCAGAGTATAATTTTCCCAATTTATAAAAAAGGTGACAAAACGAACCCCCAGAATTATCGCCCTATTAGTTTACTAGATATTAGTTCCAAGCTATACACCCGCTTCCTAATGCAGAAGCTGGCAGAGTGGATGGAGGGGAGCAACATCCTTCATCAGGAACAAGCAGGGTTTAGGAAGGGCCACAGCACGGTGGACCAGATCTTTGTGCTACACCACCTAGTCTGCAAATATACCACTAAGCCTTTCAAATGGCTTTTTGCAGCCTTTATTGACTTCTCTTCCGCATTTGACACAATCACAAGGAACCGTCTATGGGATAAGCTGGCAGCAACGGACATCGATAAGAGGTTGCTATTCCTAATTCAGGAACTTTACACTAATTCTAAATTGAGGGTAAGGATTAGCTCAGATGGAAGGGTTTCAGAGGAAATTTGTGTAAACAAAGGTGTTAGACAGGGATGCCTGCTCGCACCTCTCCTCTTTAACTTTTATATCAATGATATCGTAAAAACTTTAAACCATCCCGATCACTTCCCCCCTTCAATTGGTAATTATAAGATTGCAGCACTCATTTATGCGGATGATGTTGTCTTATTATCAATGAACAAGAAGGGGCTCAAGAGAAGCTTGAACAAGCTCAGAGAGTTTAGTGAGACAGAACACCTTAAAATAAATTATGCAAAGTCCAAAGTCTTGATCTTCGGAAGGCAGCCCCCCAAATTCAACTGGTGTATTGGTGAGGACAGGATAGAACAAGTACACACCTTTAAATATTTGGGAGTGCATTTTGATGAGAGAAACTGCTGGAAAACACAGGTCAAGGCTGTTAAAATCTCAGCTCAGAAATCTAGTCATGCTCTAATTAAATTTTTTCACTCCAAGGGCGGTAAATTGGTATCCCCAGCTTTAAAGGTCTTCTCAGGAAGGGTGATCGCACAAATGCAACACGGAATTGAGATCTGGGGTTTGGATCCAAACATCCTACATACACTTGAAGTAGAGCAAAATAAATTCCTGAGGCACATACTGGTGGTACCACAAGGGACCCCAGCAGCCTTCCTCAGAGTAGAAACAGACATGATCTCCATCAATGCCAGGGCAACTCTTGCCATATTCTGTTTTTATAAGAGGATATTGGACATGCCTGACTATCGCCTTCCCAAACGTTGTCTGATGGAGCAGTGGAAGAGTGGTGGATGGGCCACTTTGGTACAAAACCTTTTGAAATCTAAATCTCTTTCCACTGATATTTATGTTTTCCCAGGAGTTAAAAGTATGCTGAAGGAGTGGATATATAAACAAGACAATGATCAGGACCTTGCCCTAATTAATTCTTCAGGCTTCTCTCACTGGTACCAGCTATGGAAAACCAATCATTCGAGGGCACATTATTTACATTCACTTACTATCCCCTCTTTGAGAACAGCCTTTACTGAACTCCGCTTCCAAACTATGCCAACTGCTGTCTTGGATGGAAGGTACAACAATGTACCCAGACACCTAAGACTTTGTATCTGCGGCGCTGCTGAGATAGAGGATGTGGCTCACTATCTATTAAATTGCCAACTTTACCACAACCCAAGGGCCAACCTTCTAGGCAACATCTTGGCCCCCTTGCAGGCGGAGAGTCCTCAGGTTAAAGTGGGTAGGCTGCTTTCAGACTCTGACCCTTACATCACTTACAGAGTTGCTAGGTTTGCCAAAGCTGCTAGAAAAATCCGTGCCAACTTTCTGAGCACAATTGCAGTGAGCTGTGTAGGGGACTCCCTCATATGAGGTGGTATCAGTGCTCCTTTTCACACCCTTCTGTCTGATAAGAGAGGTCAACTTAAGAAACTTTATCTTTATATGGCTTCCTTTACCTTTTCCTTTTAATGCCATGACTGTTTTATCTATTTATCTCTTTGTATTTTCTGATTGTGATGGCTTGTAGCCAAGACAATAAACTTTATATTGATTGATTGAAGAACCCAATTACCCATTACACAATGGAGAATGCTACAGAGTGTGGGGGGAGGAGGGGGGGAACCTTGTCCTGATAACATTTAGCACTTTTATAGCATCTGCCAAGTTCAAAGCACTGAGAAAAACAACCAGTTCTCCATAACCCTTTCTTAGGAAGGAGGAGGGCAATAATGTTCCCATTCCAATAAGGAGAAGCTGACTAATCTAAATGTTTCACCAGTCATCCAGCCTATGCGCTCCACCTTAAAATCTATGCTGTCTGTGGTTTTGTCTTTAATCCGCAGCCACCCTCTCGATGACCTTGCCCATAAACGGGACATTAGCAATTGGACGGTAATTCGCCAATTCGTCCGACGCCAGGCCAGGTTTTTTAAGAATGGGCTTGACCACCGTCTCCTTCAGATGAGAGGGGAAAAACCCCTCGCTGAAGGAGGTGGTGGCGATGACAGCAGCCCATTCGGCCATGCTCCCGCTGGCAGCTTTTATCAACCAAGCAGGGCAAGGATCGAAGGGGGTGGACGTGGGCCGGTAGTGGGCCATAGCCCTGGAGGCCTCCATAGAGGAAACAGCCCCAAGCTCATCCATCCGAGGAGAGCGAGGTGGCCCAGCAACTGGGGATGGCGGGGCAGGGCTAGTGCAACCGGAGTCGAAGCCAGCCCGGATGGCCTCTATTTTTGATCAAAAATAGACTGCAAAATTCTCGCTACTGAAATCAGTAGGAGGAGGCCTAGCCAGACTAGGATTGGTGAGGTCTCTAACCACCGGGAAGAGCTCTGCCTGGCGGTTAGAGGCCTCACCAATTCTCAGGGAGAAATAGGATGACTTAGCCTCCCTGATCACTCGAGAATAGCGCCTAGTCTGGATCACAACAGCAGTCTTATTAATTACCGTCCGGCTTCTTCTCCAGCTGCTCTCTAGCCTTCTCCGTTCCTGCTTCATCACTCGCAGCTCCGCCGTGAACCACGGCGAAGAACGAGCTCTGCACCGGAGAAGGTGCTTGGGGGCGATCCGGTCGATGGTGCGGACAGCTGTTTCAAACCATTGGTTAGCCGCAACCTCGGCCGGAGCGTCAGTCAGGCCACCAGGTAGCTCCCCAAAAGCTTCCCGGAACCGAACCGGGTCCATAAGCCTTCAGGGGCAGGCCAGAACAGGAAGCCGAAGGTCCCCGTGGGGAGGGGCTGCGATCGACAGGGAGAAAGAAAGCAGGTGATGGTCTGATGTAGCTATTTAAAAAAGCTTTCCCTGGATATTAATCTGTTCTATTATGACTGCTATTACTTATTTTATTTTGTAGCCCATCTTGCTCCTGTTCAATATTTTTATATACAATTGTTTACTAGTTATGTTTTTATTTATTTGTGCTTATCTATTATATTGTATTGTATTGTTTATGGGTTTGATTTCTGTTCAGTTTTGTAAACTGCCCTGAACAGCCATGTAGATAGATGGAGCAGCAAATAAATAAATAAATAAATAAATAAATAAATAAATAAATAAATAAATAAATAAATAAATCTGTATGAGCAGCAAAATGGTTCACTCTCACAAGAAAATAAGTCCAGTTGCCATGACCCAGCTTACAGCCATGCCATAAAAACATCAACTGGGAAAAATGACACTGTCTTAATAACTGAATTTTGAATTTATACCTTTTAAAACTTTTAAAAACAGGGGTACACAATTCACATGTAAGCAAACGCTTCCCCCTGCTGCCTCACCTTTCTAGCTCTTCAGAACAGAACATTTGTAATGTTTAACCATGTCTAATTGACCTCATGGGGAAGATTATCCAGTTAATTTTGGTGTAGAATTTTATAGCTAAAACCCCGGTGCATGTAATATTTAAGCAGTGTAATCCTTTGCTAATAACTATGTAATGTGCAGTCTTTGCCTCAGAAGAATATTTGATAGAATAGGTGTGGAAACCTGTTCAGATGCTGTTGTATTATATTATTTGTCATTCCTCTCCCTTGGTCACATAACCTGGGATTGATGGGAGTGAGAATTCTGGAGAGCTACAATTTCCTCACTCTGCGATATAACATACAAATCAAAATCAGACCTAAGATTGATACTCTCAACATGAGGGGTTCCTCGGGGCTTGATACTGTCTCCCATGCTGTTCAACATTTACATGGAGCTGCTGGGAGAGAGGTCATCAGGAGGTTTGGGCTGAGGAGTCAGTAATATGCTGATGATACTCAGCTGTACCCTTTGTTCTCCACCAATCCAGGTGAGGCAGTTTCTGTGCTGAACTCGTGTCTGGGCCTGATAATGGACTGGGTGAGGGTTAATAAATTGAAACTCAATCCAGACAAGATGGAATCGCTGCTAATGCATGCTTCACTGGACAGGTTATATGGCTATATTCCTGTCCTGGATGGGGTTGCACTCCCCCTAAGGGACAGGGCCCACAGCTTGGGGGTGCTCCTGGACCCTGGTCTAACTCTGGAAGCCCAGGTGGACTCGGTGGCCAGGGGTGCCTTTCTACAGCTGTGGACGATATACCAGTTCAACCCTAACTGGACGAGCAGAGCCTCATGATAGTTATGCATGCACTGGTAACATCCCACATTGATTACTGCAATGCACTCTACGTGGGACAGCCTTTGAAGATGGTTTGGCAACTGTAACTGGTTCAGAATTGTGCAGTGCAGCTGGTAAGTGGTGGGGCCATCAGGGATCACATCACACCAATTCTGCGTAACCTGCATTGGTTACCAGTTGTTGCCTGAGCCCAATTCAAAGTGCTTGTTTTGACATATAAAGCCCTAAATGGCTTAGGACCTATATACCCGAAGGACCTTTTCCTTCCATATGAACTTACCCGGCAATTAAGATTGAACCAGGGGGATCTCTTGAAAGAGCCATCCCTCAAGGAGGTGAGAGGGATGGCTTGTAGACATAGGGCTTTCTTGGCAGTTCCCCCCAGGGTATGGAATGCTCTCCTGAGATCTGCCTGGTACCAATATTAATGATATTTTGGTGCCAGGTAAAAACTTTCTTGTTCCAGAAGTTTTTTAATTGGTACACTATAGATTGTGGGTCCTCTGATGACAATTTTAGTGTAATGTTTTTTATTATTGTTTTAATTATTTATTGATATTTTATGTTTTAATTCTTTTGATTGTAAGCCACCCAGAGACCTTTGGGTAGTGGGTGGCATATAAATTGTATGAACAAACAAACAAACAAACAAACAAACAAACAAACAAACAAACAAAC
>JAHTLZ010000590.1:0-10575 GCA_023846285.1 Phrynocephalus versicolor | reverse complement strand
GTGCACTTTTAACACATTTTTTCAAAAAATATATTACAAAAAATGTACGTTTTAGAAACCAAGTAAGAATGCAGCCAGTCTAACTTTCCTTAGGTGATAGTGTCACAAGCAAGATGCTACAACAGGAAAGTCCTATTGTGCGCTCCCCACCACAATCTCTCAGAGCTTCCACTTAAGGAGACAAATTACAGAGAGATGCACATAAAAGGAGACATTCTTATGCTGACTCCAAGCCATTCAGGGCCTTCTAGAAGGAAATCAGCACAATGAAAACCAAAACAAAACTGAAAGCCAGTACAGTAAGTTCAATAATCTGCAAAGTGATGCATGGTCTGTAAAGCATATAGCAAACAATCATCTACCATCTGCTTTTTTATACTACCTGTAGCTTCTCAACATTTTTCAAGGGCAGCTCAACATTGATTGCATTACCCATGCAATCTAAATGAGAGGTAATTAAAGCATGGATCAAGAGGTAATTAAAGGATGACAGTAAAGGCCCAAATAATTAATGAGGTACTGGGTGAGTTCCTGATCATGTATACAATCCTGTGATGTTTGTACACATTCTGGAACAAAATTAGCATCTTGTTAATTATTGGCAATTTGTCACTGATACTTACATGATTTCACTTACATAAGCATAAATCATTTACTGGATTCCGGCCAAGGCAATTAAGACATGAATAAAGAAGAAAGTGGGGTTTGGATCATCATGACCAGATCCACCTACTGACAGTAGCACCACAAATGGTATATGTACACACCAGACAAAGTTAGATAAAGGCATTGTTAATTACAATAACCATTTAACTCCTCCAGAAGAATGCTGGGTCCAAGAGCATTCCCAGTCTGCAACCTGGTCTTTCAAGAGGAAGTTGCCATCCATCGAGAAAGCACAGTCATTTCAATCCCAAAGTGACCACATTCTGCACTGGTTGGACCATAAGGAGATCCTTACATGAAAAAAAAAAAAACCTTGTGACTTTTTGAAAGATATGACTGCTTCTCTCTCAGCTGTTTTAAGGACACATGGTACCAAAGGTCCAGAGGCCAAATCACTGTGAGAGGGATGGCCTCAGGCACTTTTCTGGCCACTCATCCCTCAATTCCGGACCATGAAGATCTTAGGAACTAGGCATTATTAAACAGCTGAGACAGAAAGAGGTGGACTCTCAAGATACCTGTTCAGAAACAGAAGGCTGAAACATTAGTCCATCTTTCTTCATCCACCTTCCATCCCACAAAGGTATCAAGGGGGGCAAGGAGTAGCATCTTGCACAGGAAGCAGAATATTTTATTTTCTAATACTGTACTGAGATATCAACCATAATTTAAAAGATGCTTCAGGAACTCTCTCTCTCTCTCTCTCTCTCTCTCTCTCTCACACACACACACACACACACACCAAAAAGTTTGTCCTCTGAATCAGACTTTCTGACAAATTTGTAATTTTTGAACGTCAAATTAATGTCAATCTGTTGTGGAGTAATAGTATCATACAATAGTGAAGTTGGAAGTGGCCTATAAGGGGACCATATCCAATCCCTCCAGTCCATGCAGGGATCTAAATCAAAAGATATCTGCCAGGTGGTTATCCAAATTTCTCTTGAAAGCCTCCTGTGTTGTAGCACTCACCACCTCTTGTGCTAATTGGTTCCATTGCTGTCCTGCTCTAACAGTTAGGAAGGTTTTCCTGATATTTAGCTGAAAGCTGGGTTCTTTTAACTTGAGCCCACTTTTTTATGTCCTGCACTTTGAGATGATTGAGAACAGATCCTGCCCCTCCTCTTTATGTCATCCTTTCAAAGATTTGAGAAGTGCTATCATATCTCCTTTCAGTCTTCTTTTATACATGCTAATTATGCCCAAATTTTTCTGTCTTTCCTCGTAGGGCTTGGTTTCTAGTCTCCTGATCATCATTTCACCCTCCTCTGAACTTGTTCCAATTTGTTGGCATCTTTCTTGAAGTGTGGTGTCCAGAACTGGACAGAACACTCAAGTTGAGGCCTAACCAGTGCCGAATAGAGGGAAACAAGCACCTCATGGGATTTGGAAATTAAACTTCTGTTAATGCAGCATATGCCTTTGTGTGTGTGACCACAGCACACTGTTGGCTCATATTCAGCTTATGATCTACCAGAATTCAAGATCTTTCTCACATGTAGTATTGCTGAGTCAGGTGCACCCCATCTTGGAACTAGGTGCAGTACTTTGCACTACTCCCTGTTAAATTTCATTCAGTCCAGTGGTCCAGCCTATCAAGATCATTTTGAATTTTGTTTCTGTTATCCTATTAGCTATTCACCCGATTTTGTGACATCCATGAATATAGCAAGCATTCCCTGCCCTCCCTTGTCCAAGTTATTAATAATAATGTTGAAGAGTACCAGACCCAGGACTGAGCCTTGGGTATTCTACTTGTTACCTCCCCCCCACTCAGAGAAGGAGCCATTCATCATCACTCTTTGAGTACGATTCTGTAGCCTATTGTCCGTTCACCTTGCACTTGATTTGTCCAGCCCACACCTAGTTAGTTAGCTTGCAAATCAGGATATCATGGGGCACTTTGTGTTGAAGGTGAGATATATTTCTACAGCACTCCCTCTGTCTATCAAGGTGGATACTTAATTTTAAAAGATGAGATCAGTTTAGTCTGGCAGGATTTGTTTTTCACAAGTCAATGTTGGCTTCCAGATATTGCTGCATTGTTTTCTAGGTGCTTGCATAGTGGCTGCTTAATATTTTCCTGGGATTGATGTCAGGCTGAGTGGCCTGTAGTTCCCAGGTTCTTCTTTTTTGCCCTTTTTGACGATAGAGACATTAGCCCTCCTCCAATTATCTGGCATCTTACCCATTTCCCATAATTTCAAGAAAATAACGGACAGTGGTTCTGAGAGTTCTTCATCCAATTCATTCAGGTGCTCTCAGATGCAGTTCATGCAGCCCTGGAGATCTGAACAAGTTCAAGGTGGTAATGCATTTCTTGTCTATCTGTATGTTAACCTCAAGCTGCAATCCTGTCCCCTCCACTTTGCACCTTACTTATGTCAGGAGGTTCTATTTCATGGGACTGACTGAGCCCAAGTCTCTAGCTAATCTCAGCTCATTCTCTGCTTTTGTTCTCCTAATGCCATCCCTGCATTTCAGTGAAGACCCAATCTCCTTCTCCTGTATTTCTGTGCAGGAATGCATATTTTGACATATACTGCAACTTCACCTCCTTTTCACCTCCCTCTTTGTTTGTTTGTTTGTTTTTTGAACAATCTATATCCTTCAGTTGCTATATTTCAGTCATAGGAGACATCCCACCAAGTTTCAGTTATTCCTATGAAGTTATATTTGCCCTCCTCAATGACAATTTCCAGTTCTTTCTGTTTGTTTCTCATACTCCTTGCATTTGTATAGAGACACCAGATATTGTGTAATTTGTGGCCTGCTTGTACATGTTTATGAATATTATTGTTAGTGTTGATCTAACGGAATGCTCAAGGAAACTCTGTCCCTTCACACTAGGGCTTCAGAGATGCCTCACTCAATATCAAGAGACACTTTGAGAATGGTTTCTCATGCAGCAAAATGACATGGAAGGTCTGGCTTGTGTGGTGAAAGACTTTCTTGCCCATGCAGACCTCTGTGGATCCCAAACATTATGACTGCATTCACAGAAAAAGAAATAACTTTTACTCTAGCACACTTTACATTAGCACACTTTACATTAATAATCATAACTGAATACATTTTGGAAACCAGTATTGCAGCCTTTGAATATGTCAGAAATTCATTTGTGTTATGACTGGAAGATAAGGGTTTGTGACATATTATCTGGAGAACAGTTTTCTCAAGGGAGGGAGAGAACATTAAAACAATATTTAATCAAACTTTCATTTACTCTTAATGCATTTGTCTTACACTGTCACTAATCCTGTTTGCATATGCATTTAAACACAATTCAGGCATTTTCCTTTCTTCTTTCATGTACAATAAAGACTCATTCCTTTTTTCATGATAATACAGTATCACTATGACAACAATTGTACTGTTTTAAGAATGCTTAGAAAAGAAGAACGAAAGCGATCTTATCTGTTAGGGTCTGCTTGCAAAAATTTGTAGCAAATGAAGGTGAGCAGAAGGATGGACCAAAACAAGGCAGATACAAAGGCTCCATTCTTGGAGATTGGTGATAATGGCTATAATTAAAACCTTAAAGATACACATGATCATGCTTTTTTCTAAACTTTGCAACAGAGTATTCAAAGGGCACTTAGTTCGGCTGAATTCAAGTAGGTTTAATCAAACATGTGTAGATTTAGTAACTGCAATGTGTATGCTGTGCCCATAAGAAAGCCTACCACAGTAGTCCCCAGCCACAATGTGGTTCATATATTGTCTTAGTATATTGTGTTTTGTTTTTTTCTTGAGAGAAGCAGGCTTCCAAAGAGAGGTTTTTAACCCCCTCCTGGCAACTCAGCAAACAGACCTGTGGTTGTTCCTGCCAGCTGCGCTAGCAAAGACAGGTTTTTAACCCCCTCCTGACGCCTCAGCAGACAGACCTTGAGCTCCTGGCAGCAAGGTCTGCCAGGGTGTCAGGAGGGGGTTAAAAACCTCTCTTTGCAAGTGGAGCCGGCAGGAGCAGCCCTTGCTGAGGTGCCTGCGGATTTTCCTTTATTGCGGATGGATCAGGCACCAAACTCCCGCAATAAAAGGGGGAGTACTGTACAGCATAAATATGAGAAGAAATTTCCAACTCCTGGAAATTACTGGACAAAAGATAGAAACATTACTGCCAACTGTAAGCCCCTGGGCTAGATGGCATTCAACCAGAATTTTTAAAAGGAGTGGTGGGCCGCATTCTAGGCCTCCCTTTTTACACACATAGATACCACAGGCCATATATCTAAATCCCGGAAAACAGCTATTGTAGTCCCTTTTTACAAGATGGGCAATAGGAAGGACCCATCTAATTACAGGCCAATTAGCTTACTAAACATCACAAGCAAACACTATGCAAAGCATCATTTGAAGAAACTTCTGGATTGGCTTGAGAAACAGAATGTCATAGTGGCAGAACAAGCAGGCTTCAGGTCAGGGAGATCTACAATAGATCAATGCCTAATTATTCAACATCTCATTGAGAAATACTCTTCTAAGGGTATAACATCACTTTATGCGGCATTTTAAATTTTAAATCGGCATTTGATTCTATTGTAGCATGGGGTTAGTGATTCAGCAGTGATTTCAGCTCTGAGACAAAGCAGGCTTGAGACAGCTTCTAGTGAACAGCTCTTTAATCAGGGAGAGACAAGACTGGAGACTGGGGAGAGGGAGTTACATTTATAGTCACCAGAACTGGCTAGGAAAAGATACATTTTGGAGGGAACAATTACAAGCAATCACAAGGCTGCCTTTTGGCGGGAACCAATAGAATCGAGGATCCAAATGCAGCACCTAGAATCAACCAATAGGACTGCAGTTACTTCAACCACCAATTACAGATCAATACACAACACCTCTCCCCCCCTGGTGGGCACAGCACACGTAATCCTTTTGATATTGTGGGGCCCTGCGACTTCTAGTTGATCTCCTGACTACTGGTGTTGCAGGGGCTTCAGCAGGCAGTGTCTGTGGTGGAGAGTCTACTGTAATAGTTTCGTCTGACACGGAGGGGGTTTCAGACAACTCAGTGTCCCTGATCTGTTCCTTGGTGCCATGAGGACTTGCAGGAGTAGATTCATTTGCTGACACCACTGGTACCTGCATTCCTGGGGCATCTCCACTCTGGTCTTGCAGCTGGGACTCATTAATGAGGGTAGTGTCACTCTCAGGCTGCAATTCACCCATACCGGTACCAACTCTACTGGGCGCTCTGCGCCTCAGTTGGTCCACGTGCCTACGCCAGACCCTGCCATCTTCAATGGTCACGTAATAAGAGACTGGCCCAGATGCTCTGGTGATCACCCCTGGCACCCACAGGGGACCTCTGGCATAATTCCTCACTCAGACCAAATATTCAGGAGCAAAATACCTTGTAGAGTCGCTCTCTGCCTGTGGAGGTGCTCTAGCCTTGCGGTTTGGCATTCTGTCTGGGTGGACATAGTCCAGCACCGTCACCAGTCTTCTACCTAGAAGCAGCTCTGCTGGCAACTTGCCCATAGTAGTACACGGCGTTGCATGCTGCAAGAACAACATTCGGGCAATGTGCGTTGACCAGTCACCCTCCATCAAACGTGCAAGAGATCCTTTGGATGTCTGCACCATGCGCTCAGCCTGCCCATTGGATGAGGGATGAAAAGGAGCTGAGGTGACCCCTCTTATGAAATTATCAGCCAGAAATGCCCTGAATTCTTGGGATACAAAGGCTGCTCCATTGTCTGAGACAATGGTCTCGGGCAACCCATGGGTTGCAAACAGCTGTCTCAGCACCTTGATGACTGCAGCTGACGACATGCTGGGAACCATAGCCACCTCTAACCATTTAGAATATGCATCAATGATAACCAAAAAAAACTTTCCTTGGAATGGCCCAGCAAAATAGAATAGAACAAGATGGGCTTCTCTGACCCATCCGCTTCCCTATGGCTCAGCACAGCTCCCAGCCCATACTGAGAAGCATCACATGTCAGGACAAGAGGTTTCGACTCGTCATAATGAGCAAGGACGCTCCTGCTAGTCAGCATGCCCCGCAAGGTGTCAAAAGCCTTCTGCTGTGCCTGAGCCCAATGCCACACACTCTTTTTCTTCAATAGTTTATGCAACGGTTCCGCTATTGAAGCTTACTGAGGTAGGAATGAATGGTAAAAGTTAATAAGTCCCAGGAATGACTGTAACTCCGTCTTGTTCCGTGGGTGTGGTGCCTCAGTAATGGCTTTAATTTTAGAGTCAGTGGGGTGGATGACCGTTGCATCAATTTTAAACCCCCCAAAATCCACAGATGGCACCCCAAAACTGAATTTTTCCTTTTTTAGCTGCAGCCCCACTTCCTTAAATTTGAGTAACACAGCATGGATACGCCCCACTAGTTCCTGGGGGTCTTTCCCAGCAATCAGAACATCATCAAAAAATGGCAAGACCCCTGGCAGACCCCTTAACAGGCGCTCCATTAGCCCTTGAAAAATCCCTGGAGCCACACAAATTCCAAACTGTAACCTGTTCACTCTGAAAGCCCCTTTGTGCGTTACGATCGTTTGTGCTTCTGCAGATTGCGGAGTCACTGGCAGCTGTTGGTAAGCTTGAGCCACATCGTTTGGCGAAATTTCCCCCCCCCCCAGCTAATTTTGCCAACAGCTGTGAGACGACTGGAATGGGGTATGAATTTCCCCTGAGTGCCTTGTTGATAGTACATTTGTAGTCGGCACAAATCCTCACTTCCCCATTCGCCTTAAAGGGTGTGACGATAGGAGTCTCCCACTTAGAAGAGTCCACAGGTGAAAGAATTCCCTGTTTGACCAATTTGTCCAGTTCCGCCTCAATTTTGGGTTGCAGCGCAAAAGGCACTCGCCTTGGCTTGAGTCGGATTGGAGCCACCCTGGGGTCCAGCTCAAAGTCAATTGGAGGCCCTTTATAACAACCCAGCTTTCCACTGAAGAGTTCAGCAAATTCTTGGCCTAATACCTCACCCAACTCTGGGGAAGTTTGGACTGAGTTGAGCCCTAATATATGCACCCCAAGGCAGGAAACCAGTCAGTACCCAAAAGACTGGGGCGACTCCCCTGTGCAATCACCAATTTAAGCACGGCCTGTTTCTCCCGGAATTGTACCCTCACAGAACACATTCCTAGAATGTGGATGCGGCCCGCCGTGTATGATTGCAAGGTTGCTGGGAATGCTTCCAGAGAGGGGAACTTACCCCCAGGAAAGAGCCCCCTTGCAGTCTGGTCTGAGACAATGGTGAATCCAGATCTGGAATCCACCTCCATGTCGCACGGTCGACCTTCGATCTTCACTCTCATGGATGGTTTGCCCTGCGCCGG
This sequence comes from Phrynocephalus versicolor, assembly GCA_023846285.1. NCBI lineage: Eukaryota > Metazoa > Chordata > Lepidosauria > Squamata > Agamidae > Phrynocephalus > Phrynocephalus versicolor. The sequence continues at coordinate 2,605 of JAHTLZ010000590.1, read as the reverse complement.
AAACTGCACGATCTCTCAGTTGATCTCTGTGAGATAATTGCAGTCGTCCACGAGATGAGTCGTGGTGGATGATCTGCGATGCGTTGATCTAGGTGATTCCGTTGTTGCAGCTGCCACTGACCGACAGACCCGGCCGATGTGTCCTGTCTTACCGCAAGCCCTGCACGCAGCATCACGAAAACGTCAGCTTTTCCGCTCATGGTGTCCGCCACAGCCTGTGCAAGCACCTCGGCGATCTTTGGGCCGTGCATCCGCCTGACGCACCAACTCAACACCACGGACTGGGCTCTGGCTTGGACTAGCCTCTGGCTCATCCATGGCATGGGCAGCCTCTACCCGCAGCTTCGTGGTCTTGCCACTGGCATTGAGCTCTTCCTGCTCATAATTCTCTGTGGCAGAGGCCTCTTTCAAGGCGGAGGCAAGGGTGACATCTTCCTTTGCCACAATGCGGCTTCGGGCTTTTTTGCTGCAGAGCCCCCCAACAAATTGATTCAAGAGAGTGTCTTCAAGATTTGGGAAGCAACAGTGCTGAGCAAGCTCCCGGAGTCCTGCCAGGAATGCAGCCACAGATTCTCCAGCTTGCTGCTGCCTTTTCTGGAACTCCATCCGCCAGGCCATCTGGGTTTTGGTAGGTGCCAAGTGGCTTGTCAGCCGGGCGAAAATGTCTGTGAGTGCTGTCTCACTCAGCTTTGCTGGGGCGAGCAGTGCCTTGGCCAACATGAAGGTCTCCCGCCCACAGCAACTCAGGAACGTGGCCCTTCTTTTGCTGGCATCTATGATTCCTTGAGCCACCGCGAAGAACTCGAAACGCTCAACATAGTCCTCCCAAGTGTGAGGCTTGGACAGCTGGAAGGGCTCCAAGACCCGTGGACTTTCCATTCTCCAGGCGGGCAGGGTCGTCTTCTAGCCAGCAGGTGAGTCTTGTCTCTGCTGCGATCCGGACTCTGAGTCAGCGTGATGAGCCTCTGCTACTCAGCATTCCGGATCCCACCTTCGTCGCCAGTATTGTAGCGTGGGGTTAGTGATTCAGCAGTGATTTCAGCTCTGAGACAAAGCAGGCTTGAGACAGCTTCTAGTGAACAGATCTTTAATCAGGGAGAGACAAGACTGGGGACTGGGGAGAGGGAGTTACATTTATAGTCACCAGAACTGGCTAGAAAAAGATACATTTTGGAGTGAACAATTACAAGCAATCACAAGGCTGCCTTTTGGCGGGAACCAATAGAATCGAGTATCCAAATGCAGCAACTAGAATCAACCAATAGGCCTGTTCCCTTTGGAACAGGAAGGCAGTTACTTCAACCAGCAATTACAGATCAATACAGAACAGATTCCATATCCAGAACACGACTCTGGGACAAATTGACAAAATCCTCTATAGACAGAAGACTTTTGTGCCTTTTAAGTGCCTTACATGAAGAAATGTACCTAAGAGTTAGATGCAGTAGACACGGACATCTTACAGAATCCATCCAAACTCACAGAGGAGTCAAGCAAGGCTGTCTACTAGCTCCAGCTTTATTTATTTTCTATATAAACAATCTGCTTAGCTGGCTTAGCAACCCTGACCTTCACCCTCCCCCAGCCCTGCTAATACACCTGAATCAATACTATTATAAGCTAATGATACAGTGATCCTTTCCAGAATTCCTGTTTGGCTGAGGAGGGCTTCAAAGAAGCTCTCCTTATATTTTGAAACTGAGACCCTAACAATAAATTACCAGAAAACCAAGATAGTTGCCATTGGCACTAAACCAAAGACAAGAGTTTGGTCAATAAAGGGTCACCATATTGAGCAAGTAAACAACTTCAAACATTTAGGGTAATCTTGCAAGGTCCAGCCTCAAGGGTCCAACACAGTAAATACATGGCTGTCCAAGGAGAAAGGACCGCAACGAGCATAGTGAAGTTCTATTGCTCTCAGGGCGGATTCTTTGTTCCTGCAGCCCTCAAACACTATAAGGCTAAGATGCTTGCACAACTCCTATATGGCTCATTTTCGGACCCACCCAGATCACATTTCGCATCCCAAGAAAGGGTACAATTTAAATGTCTAAGAACCATTCTTCAGGTTCCCAGGTATGTCTCAAATGCTAGGATACGACTGAAGACAGGGCTTCTAAAAGTTGAGGCCTGGGTTTGTATCCTGTCTATTTATACATGGCTAAAGGGACACAACAACCCCCAAGGCCTCTTGCCCTTGATTTTTTATGATAACTTCCAATCCATCTGGTCAAAGGCTGTCCAGAACCATCTGATGAAAATCAGTGTGTCTCCACTAGTGCTGTTGTCATAGCAAAGAAACATAGCAAAGAAACTAGTTAAACAAAGAATTGAGGATATAGAACATCAAGCTGACATTGCTAGTGTACAAAATCTGATACCAAGGGCCTAAATTAAGAATCCTATGAAACCGGTATATTACCTAATAGAGATGGGCACAACTCAGAAAAAAAGTTTCGTTTTCGTTTTCGTCTAGGGTCTGAGTCGTTTCGTTTCCGTTTTCGTGGGCTAATTTCAAAATTTTTCGTTTTCGTTTCGTTACGTAACGAAAACGAAAAAACGAAAACGAAAACGAAAAAATTTTCGTTTCTCCCCATTTAGC
>JAHTLZ010000589.1:0-15110 GCA_023846285.1 Phrynocephalus versicolor | reverse complement strand
AAATTATATACAGTATACATCTTAGAAGAAATAGGCACACAGCCCTCTCTGGACGTCCTGTATTTTGAAGTTTTTAGATGTGCATTTGATTAGAGACTGAAATATTTTCTTTTGCATTTTAAGGGACTACGTACAACAATTATGGGGAGAAAACATATGTCTCTGTTGACACTGTGCATTCAAGACCAAGCAAACCGATAGGTAAGCAATGGTCGGTGAGCCACCTCAGGTTGTTCACAAAATGAACCTGTATTTTGCAGGGAATCCTGTACTTTATGCAAGTAATAAAGGAAGAGAAAGTGTTAGGGAAAACCATACTTACCTGTGAGCGATGCTCTGTTGTGGACTCAAACTACCAAGAGGGTTTAAAATCATATATGTAGCTTTAGATATATTCTTCAAGTGTCTGTGTAGCTCTTTTTTTTTGATGAAAGGGGCACACAGGTTTCTCTGAAAGTCCTATACTTTGAAGATTTGTAGATGTGTAAATCTTGAGAGACTGAAATGTTTTATCTTTTCCTGCTCAAGGGAGTATGTTCAGCAGTTCTGAGAAGAAACCATATACCTCTTTTGACATTGTGCGTTCAAGACCCAACAAACCACTAGGTAAGTAACACTGACTCTGAATAATATAGCCATAGTAACAAGGAAGCTCTATTGTTCATTTTATCTTTTCCTTCTCAAGGGAGTATGTCTAGCAATCCTGGGAATATGCATTCAAGACCCAGCAAACCACTAGGTAAGCAATGTTAGCTGAATCAACACAAGTTGTTCACAAAATGAATTCGCCGATTCCTGGGAATCCAGTGCTTTAGCTATAGGTATAAAGGAAGCTCCACTATTCAGATGTTTTTCAGCTATTCTTCTGTGAACAGGGGAGAATACAGGTGAGGGGTTGCTGGTGAAACACAGAAGGGGTGGGAAGTAGACGTGGATGTGAATGACTGAGCCGGTGGCTTGCCCTGGTTTGTTTCCTGGCTGAACAGGTGTTAGAGTTTTACCTTTTGAGGGACTTTAATATTTTATCTTTTGAATTTCAAGGGAGTACTGACAGCAGTTATGGGAAGAAACCATATTCGTCTTATGACAATCTCCCTTCAAGACCTAACAATCCACTAGGTAAGCAATGGTGGCTGAGCTGGCCCAAGTTGTTCAGAAAATGCACTTGCAGCTTCTGAGGAATCCTGTGATTCATCCAAAGTCATAAAATAAGAATTAGCTGGATTAGATTGCCAACATATATCGGGATAGTTAAAATCTCCTATTAGTACTACATCTCTCCCTTTTGACTGTCAGGCCATCCAGCTTTATCAGCTGTGATCGACCCTCTGCTGCCAACTCAAATGACCAAAGAGGGTTTAAAATAATATACAGTATACATCTTAGAAGAAATAGGCACACAGCCCTCCCTGAACATCCTGTATTTAGAAGTTTTTTAGATGTGCAGTTGATTAGAGAATGAAATATTTTCTTTTGCATTTCAAGGGACTACGTACAACAATTATGTGGAGAAAACATATGTCTCTGTTGACACTGTGCATTCAAGACCAAGCAAACCGCTAGGTAAGCAATGGTCGGTGATCCACCTCAGGTTGTTCACAAAATGAATCTGTGTTTTGCAGGGAATCCTGTACTTTATGCAAGTAATAAAGGAAGAGAGAATGTTAGGGAAAATCATGGAAGTTAGGGTTTTAAGTCATATATGCAGCTTTAGGTATATTCTTCAAGTGTCTGTGTACCTCTTTTTTGATGAAAGGGGCACACAGGTTTCTCTGAAAGTCCTATATTTGAAGATTTGTAGATGTGTAAATCTTGAGAGACTGAAATGTTTTATCTTTTCCTGCTCAAGGGAGTATGTTCAGCAATTCTGAGAAGAAACCACATACCTCTTTTGACATTGTGCGTTCAAGACACAACAAACCGCTAGGTATGTAACACTGGCTCTGAATAATATAGCCACAGTTATAGGAAGCTCTATTGTTCATTTTATCTTTTCCTTCTCAAGAGAGTATGTCTAGCAGTCCTGGGAATATGCATTAAAGACCCAACAAACCACTAGGTAAGCAATGTTAGCTGAGTCAACAAAAGTTGTTCACAAAATGAATCTGCAGATTCCTGGAAATCCAGTGCTTTAGCTATAGGTATAAAGGAAGCTTGCAGCTTCTGAGGAATCCTGTGATTTATCCAAAGTCATAAAATAAGAATTAGTATTAGGGAAAACCATAATGTATCATAGAGCCATAGAATCATACAATCAAAGAAAACCTCAAGGGCCATCCATTCCAACCCCCTGCCATGCAAGAACTCTCATGAAATTACTTCCAGCAGATATCCATCCTGTTTCTGTTCACACCATGCAATGAAGGAGGCTCCATCACCCTTCAAGGCAGTATTTTTCATTGTCATACGGCGGTAGCCATCAGGGAGTTCTTCCAAATGTTCCAATGGAATATCTTCTCATGTATTTCGAAACCATTGCTCCAAGTCCTAGGCTCTGGAGCTATGGAGGACAAACCTGTCCCCTCTTAAATATGATATATTTTCAAATATTTAAAGATGAATTATTACATCACCTCTCAACCTTCTTTTTGGAAGGCTAAAGATTCCCAGCTCTGTGAGCATCTCCGTGTAAGACATGTGTTCCAGACCTTTAACTACACTAATCACACTCCTCTCATCCAATTCAAGGTTGTCAACATTCTTTTTAAATTGAGTTGCACAGAACTGGACACAGTACTCCAAATATGTTCTGACCAGTGCAGACTAAGGTGGTATTTTCACCTCCCTTGATCTAGACACTATGCTTCTGTGGATGCAACTAAGAAGTGCATTGGCTTTCTTGGCTGCTGCATCACTCTGCTGATTCATGTTCAATTTGTTGTCGGCCAAGACTTCCAGATCCCTTTCACATGTTCTATTTTCAAGCCAGGTGTCTGGCACCCTATAATGATGGAATTATTATTATTATTTTGCCTAGATGCGGGACCTTTCATTTCTCCCTGTTGAAGTTCACTCTGTTGGCCTAGCACTCTAATCTGTCATGGTTGTTTTGGATCCCCCCATCCTCTAGGAAATTAGCCACCCCTCCCAATTTGGTATCATCTGCACATTCAATCAGCCTACTCTCTATTCCTTCATCCAAATCAGGAATAAATATATTGATTGACACCCCCCTATCTGCTAGATGGTCCTTGTATATCAATCAGTCAATCATTCCATCCATCGATCCATCTATCCATTGATCCATCCATCAATCCATTGTTCAATCAATCCATCAATCCATCAATCCATCAAGCAATCCAATAGGCAAGCAAACAAAAAAATTCAATAGTACTGGACGCAGAACAGAACTCTGGGACACCGCAATAGTCACCTCTCTCCATGCCAAACATAAGTCATTTATGATCACCCATTTATGATCAGTCAACCAATTACAAATCCACCTAACACTAGTGCTATGTATCCCACATTTTACTAGCTTATTTCCAACTATATCATGGGGGAACATATCAACAGCCTTAGAGAAATCAAGATAAGCAACATCCACAGTATTCCCATCATCCACCAGGCCTTTAACTCAAAGAAAGGAAGAGATCAAATTGGTCTGGCTTGACTTGTTTTTGAGATACCCGTGTTGAATTCTCGTAATGACAGCATTGCTTGTTAAGTAGTGACAGACTGTCTGCTTAATAATCTCCTCTAGAATCTTTCCAGGAATTGATATGACGATGACTGGGGAGAAATTTTTTAAGTCCTCTTCCCCTATCCCTTTGAAGATGTGAACAACATTTTTCTTCCTCCAATCTATTGGGATTTCCCCTGTTCTCCAGGAATTCTCAAAGATTATTGCCAATGCTTCTGAAATTACTTCTGCCAGTTCCTTTAAGACCCTTGGGTGTAATTTATCTGGTCCAGGAGGCTTAAACTATTTAGGGTTTCCAGGATTTCCTGTACTACCTCCCTACCTATTATGTTGCAATTCCACTTTTCATCCTGACTGAATTCTTTTTTCCTTTTTGGAGAAAAATGAGGCAAAGTAAGTGTAGAGTAGTTCTGCCTTTTCCGTGTCTCCTGTTAGTAATTGGCTATCATCAACATGCAGAGAGCCTATCATTTCCTTATTTTTGCTTTTCCTGCAGACATAACTAGAAATATCCCTTTTTACTACCTTTAATTGCTCTGGCAAGTCTAAATTCATTCTGTGATTTAGTTTTTTTTAATCATCGCCCTCCCCCTGTATATACTGGCTATTTGCTGATATTCTTCTTTGGTGCATTCCCCATCTTTTCATTTCCTGTACTTGTTCTTTTTTATATTTAGCTGAGTTCAGAATTCTTCAGTCAATTATTGTAGTTTCTTTAGACATCTTCCCTTTTTTCTAGTTGGAACCACTTTGGATTATGCCTTTAATATCTCACTTTTAAGAAATTTCCCTTCAACTTCCCCATCCCACTGTACACCAAATTCCAAAATATCATGGTGATTTCGAACTAAAGATCCAACCACTTTGATTCTATTTGCAAGATCATTGTTGTTGGTTAAGATCAGATCTAAAATAGCTGTTCCTCTTGTTGCCTCTCCCACATTCTGGACCATGAAATTGTCTGCAAGACCGGTACAGAATTTATTGGACCTTGCTTTCTTAGCTGGATTAGATTGCCAACATATATTGGGATAGTTAAAATCTCCTACTAGTACTACATCTCTCCCTTTTGACTGTCAGGCCATCTAGCTTTATCAGCTGTGATCGACCCTCTGCTGCCAACTCAAACGACCAAAGAGGGTTTAAAATAAGATACAGTATATATCTTAGAAGAAATAGGCACACAGCCCTCCCTGAACATCCTGTATTTAGAAGTTTTTTAGATGTGCACTTGATTAGAGACTGAAATATTTTCTTTTGCATTTCAAGGGACTACGTACAACAATTATGGCGAGAAAACGTATGTCTCTGTTGACACTGTGCGTTCAAGACCAAACAAACCACTAGGTAAGCAATGGTCGGTGAGCCACCTCAGGTTGTTCACAAAATGAATCTGTATTTTGCAGGGAATCCTGTACTTTATGCAAGTAATAAAGGAAGAGAGAGTGTTAAGGAAAACCATACTGCAGCAGTGATTGATCCTCTGCTGCGGACTCAAACTACCAAGAGGGTTTAAAGTCATATATGCAGCTTTAGAATATTCTTCAAGTTTCTGTGTACCTCTTGTTTGATGAAAGGGGCACACAGGTTTCTCTGAAAGTCCAATACTTTGAAGATTTGTAGATGTGTAAATCCTGAGAGACTGAAATGTTTTATCTTTTCCTGCTCAAGGGAGTATGTTCAGCAGTTCTGGGTCTGGGAAGAAACCATATACCTCTTTTGACATTGTGCGTTCAAGACCCAACAAACTGCTGGGTAAGTAACACTGGCTCTGAATAATATAGCCATAGTAACGAGGAAGCTCTATTGTTCATTTTATCTTTTCCTTCTCAAGGGAGTATGTCTGGCAGTCCTGGGAATATGCATTCAAGACCCAACAAACCACTAGGTAAGCAATGTTAGCTGAATCAACACAAGTTGTTCACAAAATGAATCTGCAGGTTCCTGGGAATCCAGTGCTTTAGCTATAGGTATAAAGGAAGCTCCACTATTCAGATGTTTTTAAGCTATTCTTCTGTGAACAGGTGAGAATACAGGTGAGGGGTTGTTGGTGAAACACAGAAGGGGTGGGAAGTAGACGTGGATGTGAATGGCTGAGCCGGTGATTTGTCCTGGTTTGTTTCCTGGCTGAACAGGTGTTAGACATTTACCTTTTGAGCGACTGAAATATTTTATCTTTTGCATCTCAAGGGAGTACTGACAGCAGTTATGGGAAGAAACCATATTCGTCTTATGACAATGTCCCTTCAAGACCTAGCAATCCACTAGGTAAGCAATGGTGGCTGAGCTGGCCCAAGTTGTTCAGAAAATGAACTTGCAGCTTCTGAGGAATCCTGTGATTCATCCAAAGTAATAAAATAAGAATTAGTATTAGGGAAAACCATAATGTATCACAGAGCCATAGAATCATACAATCAAAGAAAACCTCAAGGGCCATCCATTCCAACCCCCTGCCATGCAAGGACTCTCATGAAATTACTCCCAGCAGATATCCATCCAGGTTCTGTTTAAACCCCTGCAATGAAGGAGACTCCATCACCCATCAAGGCAGTATTTTCCACTGCCATATGGCTGTAGCCATTAGGGAGTTCTTCCAAATGTTCCAATGGATTCTCTTCTCCTGTATTTCGAAACCATTGCTCCAAGTCCTAGGCTCTGGAGCCATGGAAGACAAACTTGTCCCCTCTTCAATATGATATCTTTTCAAATATAAATAAATACATAAATAAATATTTAAAGAAGAATTATTATATCACCTCTCAACCTTCTTTTTGTAAGGCTAAACATTCTGAGCTCTGTGAGCAGCTCCGTGTAAGACATGTGTTCCAGACCTTTAACCACACTGATCACCCTCCTCTCGACCCATTCAAGGTTGTCAACATCCTTTTTAAATTGAGTTGCACAGAACTGGACACAGTACTCCAAATATGTTCTGAGCAGTGCAGAATAAGGTGGTATTTTCACCTCCCTTGATCTAGACACTATGCTTCTGTGGATGCAACTAAGAAGTGCATTGGCTTTCTTTGCTGCTGCATCAGTCTGCTGATTCATGTTCAATTTGTGGTCGACCAAGACCTCCATATCCCTTTCACATGTACTATTTTCAATCCAGGTGTCTGGCACCCTATATCGGTGGAATTATTATTATTTTATTGCCTAGATGCTGGACCTTTCATTTCTCCCTGTTGAAATTCACTCTGTTGGCTTAGCACTCTAATCTGTCAAGGTTGTTTTGGATCCCCCCCTATTCCCTAGGAAATTAGCCACCCCTCCCAATTTGGTATCATCTGCACATTAAATCAGCATACTCTCTATTCCTTCATCCAAATCAATAATAAATATATTGATTGACACCCCCCATCTGCTAGATGGTCCTTGTATATCAATCAGTCAATCATTCCATCCATCGATCCATCTATCCATTGATCCATCCATCCATCCATTGTTCAATCAATCCATCAATCCATCAATCCATCAATCAATCCATCAAGCAAGCAAACAAAAAATAAATAGCAGTGGACCCAGAACAGAACTCTGAGGCACCCCAATAGTCACCTCTCTCGATGCCAAACATAAGTCATTTATGATCACCCATTTATGATCAGTCAACCAATTACAAATCTACCTAACACTAATGCTATGTATCCTACATTTTACTAGCTTATTTCCAACTATATCATGGGGGACCATATCAACAGCCTTACTGAAATAATCTCCTCTAGAATCTTTCCAGGAATTGATATGACGATGACTGGGGAGAATTTTTTTCAGTCCTTTCCCCCTACTTCTTTGAAGATTTTTATTCCTCCAATCTATTGGGATTTCCCCTGTTCTCCAGGAATTCTCAAAGATTATTGCCAATGCTTCTGAAATTACTTCTGCCAGTTCCTTTAATACCCTTGCGTGTAATTTATTTGGCCCAGGAGGCTTAAATTATTTAGGGTTTCCAGGTATTCCTGTACTACCTCTCTACCTATTATTTTGCAATTCCACTTTTCATCCTAACAATGGCTCTGAATAATATAGGTACAAGGAAGCTCCATTGTTCAGTTACTATTCAGAGGTATTCTTGAGAATACAGGTTTGGGGTTGTTGGTGAAACACAGAATGGGTGGGAATTAGAGATATCTGTGAATGGCTGAACCAATTGTTTGTTTTGGTTCATTTCCAGGCTATAAAGGTGTTTGACTTGTACCTGTTGAGAGACAGAAACTGAAAAAGGGGTGTGGTGGTGCACCGGGCTAGAGCGCTGAAACTGTTGGTTGCAAAGTCAGCAGCTCAGCGATTCCCATCCCAGTTGCCACACAGTGGAGTGTGCTCCCTTGCTAACCCCTGCTCCTGCCAACCTCTCTGTTTGAAAGCACGTAAATGCATCTAGATAGATAGTTACCATGATAAAAACTGGGAAGGTAAACAATGTCTCGTGCACAGAAATGCGTTCAAGCATGCTAGCCATATGGCCATTTATGATCACCCTTCGGGTGCGATCAGTCAACCAATTACAAATCCACCTAACAGTAGCACTATCTATTTTGATGATTTGTTGATGTGTGTGTCTTGAGAGACAGAAATATTTCATCTTTTCCTTCTCAAGGGGGTATGTACAGTACTTATGGGAAGAAACCCTTTTCTTCTATAGACAATGTGCATTCAAGCCACAAGAAACCCCTAGGTAAGAAATAGTGGCTGAGCCAACACAAGTTGTTCACAAAATCAATTTGCAAATTTCTGAGAATCCTGTGGTTAGCTATAGGAATAAAGGAAGCTCCATTATTCATACATTATTCAGAAGTATTATCCTATTAACATGGGAAAATACAGGTGACAGATCTTTGGAGAAACATAGAATGGGTGGGAGGTGGAAATGGATGTGAACAGATGAACCAGTGGTTTGTGTTGGTTCGTTTCCTGGCTGAAAAGGTGCTTGCCTTGTACATCTTGAGATACTGAAATATTTTATCTTTAACAACTCAAGGAAGTATGGACAACAGTTATGGGAAGAAACCATATTCTTCTTCTAACAATGTGCCTTCAAGACCCTACGAACTGCTAGGCAAGCAATGGTGGCTGAGCTGGCCAAAGTTGTTCATAAAATAAATCTGCAGATTGTACAGAATCCTATGCTTTAGCTAGAAGTATAAAGGAAATTACTTGATTCAGATATTATTCAGAGCTCTTATTCTGTGAACAGATGATAATACAGGGGATGGGTTTTTGTTGAAACACAGAATGGTTGGGAAGTAGAGATGGCTCAGAATGGTTGAACCAGTGTGTGTTGGTTCATTTCTGGGATGTATTGATGTTTGCCTTGTATATATTGAGAGACTGAAATAGTTTAATCTTTTGCATCTAAAGGGAGCATGTACAGCAGTTATAAGAAACCATATTCCACTTATGACAATGTCCCTTCAAAACCCATCAAACAGCTAGGTAAGCAATAGGGGCTGAGCCAGCCCAAATTGTTCACAAAATGAATCTGAAGCTTCCGGAGAATACTGTCCTTTATGGAAGTTTAGTGAAAGAGATAGTGTTAGGGAAAACCATACTGTATCACATGTAATCGATCCTCTGCTGCCAACACAAACTGCCAAGAGGATTTTAAATTCATATATATAGCTTTGTACTAGACATGGGCACAACTCGGCGAAATTGTCGTTTCCGTTTTCAGTTGTTGTTTCCGTTACGTAACAGAAACGGTAACGATAATTAAGCCGTCAGAACTCGAACTTGAACCGAAAAAAGAAAAATTTGGTCGGGTTTATCGTTGTCATTCATGGCGTCCTGGCGATTGCGCAATGCCATTGCCAAGCAGCACAGAAAATTTTTTTAAAAGTTAAAAAAAAAAAAAACTGACTCCCGGCCAAAAAAGCAGGCGAAAATATGCCTGCCTGAGGACACCTACCTGAGGGGTGGTTTCTGGGGGGGGGTCCCTGGCCTTCCCCCCCTCTCCTGTCCTGTGCTGCTTGCACCAGGCTGGGGGGGTGGGTCTTCCTCCTCATCTCCATATCCATGCCAGGCAGTGGGGGGGGGATCCAAAATGGTGACCACAATATTTATTTTTAAATCGTGGTCCAAAAACCCACCAAAGCACAACAGAAACATGTGAAAATTAGGAATTTTAAATGCCTGATTTTTTATAGTAGCAGTAGTGGGGGTTTTTATAGCAGTAAAAGGTTGCACTGATTTTATTTTATTTTATTTTATTATTTTTTTAGACCTGCCCATGTGGGCTGGGCATGGGATGGGACCATGCATTTTTGAACCAATGGCATGGCCAGGTTTTGACTGACACATGTCGCCTGTCCGCCCCCGCTGCCACCCACCTGTGGCCCGTGCCGCAGCCCGCCCCTGCCCCCCGGCCACCCACTCGCCCACCCGCGCCTCCCCCTGCCGCTATTGCCGCCTGCCCATGGCCTCCCTTCTCAAGGGAGTATGTACAGCAGTTACAGGAAGAAACCATATTCTTTTTTGACATTGTGCGTTCGAGACCCAACAAACCGCTAGGTAAGCAACGGTGGCTGTGCCAACACAAGTTGTTCACAAAATGAATCTCCACATTGCTGACAATCGTGTGGCTAGCTATAGGTATAAAGGAAGCTCTGTTCAGACATTATTCAGAAGAATTATTCTTTTAGCAGGTGTAAATGCAGGTGATGGATCAATGGAATAATGAAGAGTGGGTAGGAGGTAGAAATGGATGCGAACAGCTGAACTGGTGGTTTGTTTTGGTTCATTTCCTGGCTAAACAGGTGTTTGCCTTATACAACTTGAGATATTGAAATATTTTATCTTTTGCATCTCAAGGGAGTATGTACATCAGTTATGGGAAGAAACCACCTTCAATTGACAATGGGCATTCAAGCCCCAACGAATCACTAGGTAAGCAATTCTGGCTGAGCCAGCACAAGTTGAGCTTTAGCTACAAATATAAAGGAAACTACATGATTCAGATATTATCCAGAGCTCTTTATCTATGTACAGGTGTGAATACAGGTGAGGTATTGTTGGGGAAACACAGAATGGGTGGGAAGTAGAGATGGCTGAGAACGGCAGAACCAGTGTTCTGTGTTGGTTCAGTTCTGGGATGTACTGAAGTTTGCCTTGTAGATTTTGAGAGACTGAAATATGGTTGGGAATTCACGATTGCTGTGAACAGCTGAAACTGTGGATTGTTTCTTGTCTGAACAGGTGTTTTTCTTGTACTTCTTGAGAGATTGAAATATGTTTTCTTTTGCATCTCAAGGGAAAGTGTCCAGCAGTGATGGAAAGAAACCATATATCCATTATGACAATGGCCCTTTAAGACCACCCAAACCGCAAGGTAAGCAGTGGTGGGTGAGCCACTCCAAATTTTTCACAAAAATGAATCAACACCTTCTGGAGAATCCTGTGCTTTACGTAAAAAATAAAAGAAGACAGATTGCTAGGAAAACTATAGTGCAGTACCTGTGATCGATCCTCTGCTGCCGACTGAAACTAGCAAGAGGGTTAAAATAATTTATACAGTGTTGAAGACATTATTCTAATATCTGTGTACCATTTTTATGATGTAATGGGTGCACAGGTCTCCCTGAATGTCATGGATTTTGAAGTTTTCTAAATATGTACATCTTGAGATACTACAATATTTAATCTTTTCCTTCTCAAGGGGGTATATACACTACTTATGGGATGATAACTATTTCCTCTATCGATCACGTGCATTCAAGCCCCAACCAACCACTAGGTAAGCAACACTGCTGAGCCAACACAAGTTGTTCACAAAATAAATCTGCAGATTTCTAAGAATCCTGTACCTTATCTACAAGTATAAATGAACCACATGATTCAGATAGAATTCAGAGCTCTTATTTTGTGATCAGGTTAGATTACAGGGACAGGTTGTTGGTGAAACACAGAATGGGTGGGAAGTATCAATCAATCAATCTTTATTACGGTCAGTGACCAGCAATAGGATACGGTATATAAATAGTAGTAAAATAGATAAGATATAAAATACAGAATATAAAATATATTTTATATAAAATATATAATTTAATATAGAAACTGCCCAGAAATCCATCCTGACCATCATGAGGCTATACCTTATTAGTATCTGAAGAATTAGTGATGTCAACGAGCCGTAGAGAAAGATCAAGATAGAGATATACAAAAGACATCAAAGTACATACTGTATATACATACTGTTCCATACACATAAGACATCCCACATTTGTTTGTTAGTCAAGAGTTGTTGTTACTTAGGAGCTATGTATCGTAAGTGGTGCTTTTAGTTAAGTGATGACGCTGGTCATTGTCCTGCGGATTTTGATCGCTGCGGCGCAGAACCTGGCCACACTATATGTTACAGAAAAATTCATATCTGATAGAAGTAGTTGAGTATAATAATGACCAGAGTGTCCTGGATATTTATAAATTATTGGAGATATAAGCTTAGCCCGGGTGTCTTTATAGAAGGAACAGTAAAGAAGTACATGTTCTGTTGACTCAATATCACCAGAGTCACAGGGACATAGCCTCTCCGAATAGGGAGATCTCCGATATCGTCCCTCAAGAACAGCAGAAGGGAGGGCATTACATCGGGCCAAGGTAAAGGCCCTCCGGTGGGTGGGTATCTCAAGCTTGGCTAAATATCTCATTGGGAGAGATAGATACCTACAGGAGTCATTAACAATAAAGGCAGGGGAGCAAGCTAGATCCAGTTGCCGTTCTGAGTCGGTAACCCGCTGCTTAATGACTTCTTTGGCCTGATCATACTTCATGGTAAAAAGGATGTCTTGGGACAGACCTAAGGATAAGATTTTAGATATTATAGCCCCTTCCCATTTGGATTTAAAGTCATCTTTTCTAATAAGGGGGGCTAAACCCTTAGGGAAGAAATGCAGTCTAATCCAATAGGTAAGAATAGCCACCCAAGCTCTAGCCTCCATTTTCATGAGGCCTAACTCTAATCGGAGAGTAACATTTGGGACACATTTGGGAACTTGTAAGGCCGATCTTACAAATTTAGATTGTACCCATTCCAGTGGAGCGTAATTGGAAAGGGGACCTAATTGGGCACCATATAGAAGTTGGGAAATTGACTTGGCTTGGAATAATTTAAGTGCTGCAGGAATATATTGGCCGCCAGCTGTCTTGAGATATTTAAGAATGGCTAGAGAACTTCTTTGAGCAATGTTGGCAACATAATCTCCATGGGCTTTTCTGCTACCATTAGCCTGAAGAACTACTCCCAAATATTTGAAGGAGGAAACCTGTTCAATTTTGTGCCCATTGATACTCCAAGAATGAATCTTGGGTCTTTTAGCAAAGGCCACAATTTTAGTTTTCTGATAATTGAGCTTTAATTGCTCTTCCTCACAGAATTGTGATAGTGCATTCAAAGCTCTTCTGAGGCCTACAGGTGTTCTAGAGAGGATTGCCGCATCATCGGCATAAAGCAAGACAGAGATATGCCTTCCAGCCAGTTTTGGAGGGTGGAAGGTCCCATGGTCAAGATAGGACACTATGGAGTTAATATAGAAGTTGAAGAGAAGAGGGGCCAGAATACATCCCTGTTTAACACCTTTATCAGTGGTAACAGGATTGGTGAGTTGACCCTGGGGATTACATCTGATCTGAAGTTTGGTTCCTTCGTGGAGCATGCGTATTAAATGAAATAGACGTCTGTCTA
The DNA here is from genome assembly GCA_023846285.1 of Phrynocephalus versicolor. Taxonomy (NCBI): domain Eukaryota; kingdom Metazoa; phylum Chordata; class Lepidosauria; order Squamata; family Agamidae; genus Phrynocephalus; species Phrynocephalus versicolor. The sequence goes on along the minus strand of JAHTLZ010000589.1, from coordinate 1,794 downwards.
TTGTTGAAGCCTCCAGTTTCTCCCATAACCTAGTTCGTGATATTGAATCAAATGCTGCCTTAAAATCTATGAAGGCAGCATAAAGGGAGGAAATATTGTAAGGAGAGTATTTTTCAATAAGATGTTGGAGCACCAAACATTGATCTATAGTCGATCTGCCTTGTCTGAAGCCGGCTTGCTCTTCTGCAAGTATGTTTTCTTGTTCCATCCAGTCTTGCAATTTCCATTGTAGGTGTCTAGCATAAAGTTTACTGATTGTATTAAGAAGACTGATTGGTCTATAGTTGGCGGGATCGTCCTTTTTGCCTTTCTTATATATAGGTATAATAATAGCCAGCCCCCAGTCTTCAGGGATTCGTCCGTATCTATCGATACAGGTAAAAAGTGAAGCTAGTAAGGGAGACCAAAAGTCCAAGTTGTTTTTGATGACCTCTGCTGGAATTAGGTCTTCTCCTGGAGCTTTCCCTTCTTTCAGTAGGGTAATCAAGCTCTTAATTTCTGACTGAGGCACAGGAGGCCACTGTGGGAGTTTACTCAGATCTTGGATGTAAGGTCCCTTCCCAGCAGCAGATGGATCTGAGTATAGCTCTTGGAAGTATGCTTCCCAGGTCTCTGAGGAAATGTGACAATCAGGTACAGGCTTATCAAAGCTGCGGATGCAAGATGTGAGATGCCAAAAGGTAGTAGAGTCATTAGTTTTAGCTGCTTGTATTAGCCGTGCCCAATTATTTTTGGTAGCAATCTTTTTCTTATGTGTTAATAGTTGTTTATATTTTTTCTTTTGCAAAAGAAGATCCTGTGCAGCTGATGGAGCTCTACTAGATAGATAGAGTTGATAAGTAGCAGTTAGAGCCTTTTTAGCATCTACACACTCCTTGTCAAACCAAGGTTGAGAGTAGAAATTATGTAGCTTCCAAGATGTGGTTCTGTTGGCTTTAAATTCTTTATTTAGTTCTTGAATCAAGATGTTATAATTCTCCAAAGATTCCTCTGGTGTCTTTGCTGATAACAAGTTAAGGCGCAGTCCCAATAGATGATCAGATGCCAACATTTCAGAGATTTGTTGGTTCCAGACAGGGGACCATTTGATACGCTGATAAGTTCTTCCTGAAGGAATTATGTTAGGTTGATAGTGAGTGACAGTGCGCACTTCCTGAGTAAAAGCATCTAGGAGAAGCAAAATGGGGAGATGATCACTGTCAAATTTAGGAAGTACTTGTAAGTTTTTAACGTAGGGGAGAAGATCCATGGAAACAGAAACATAATCAATAGAGCTCATTTTGGATCCAGATATGTAGGTAAATTCAGCTGGGTAGTCACCTGTAGAAGTACCATTTAGGATGTAGAGATTGGATCTATATGTTAGCTGGGCCAAAGAAAGGCCTGCAAAGTTGAATTTCTGATCCTTAGAAAGACGGGGGAGAAGGGAGCCAATATATTCATGATCGGGGGGGATGCATTTGTAGGCTGTATATAGAGTGTGATCATCAGGACCCAGCCTCGCATTGAAGTCTCCTCCCAGAACTACTGATGCATTAGGGTTTTGAGTTATAAGATCCCCAACATATGATTCTAGCTCGGCCCAGAGAGTTCTAAGCTGGGCAATCTTCCTAATGGGTGGCATATAAACATTAATTAGAATCAAGGAGTGCTGCTTGAATTGAACTAGTACTGCCATGGCACATGAATTCAGTGAGGGGAGAGGCCTTGAAATGGCATGTAGCGTTGTGGAAACAAAGATCCCCAGACCACCTTTCGCTCTTCCATGTTTGGCGCCAGGCACTGCCCCCAAGG
>JAHTLZ010000588.1:0-15013 GCA_023846285.1 Phrynocephalus versicolor | reverse complement strand
ATGTATGTGAACAGAGAAAATATATTGAGTTGATGATAAAGTGTACCGAGGATTGTAGATTAGACAGACTAGCCCTTTTTCACTACCTTAATTTTGGGTGTTAGACAAAATATATATCGAATTAGTCAAATGTAACCTAAACTGCTTTATTAAATGAAGAACTGAGGTGTTTTTTTTTTAAGATTGGGAATATTGCTAAAATGAAACTAGCTAATTTGTTCCTATGAGAACAACTATTCTTGTACCTCTCTCGTGTTGGACTCCCTTTATTGGGCCCCTGGAAGCCTTCCTGAGAATCACAGAATTCACACAGGTGTGAAGCCATTTGAATGTCTGGAGTGTGGGGAGAGGTTTAGTTAAGCTGGACACCTTGCTAGCCATAAGAGAATCCACACAGCCGAGAAGCCATTTGAGTGGAGTGTGGAAAGAGGTTTAGTCAAGCTGGACACCTTGCTAGCCATCACAGGACCCACACAGGTGAGAAGCCATTTCAATGTCTGGAGTGGAAAGAGATTCAGTTGAGCTGGACGCCTTGCTTAGCCATCACAGAATCCACAGAGGCGATAAGCCTTTTGAATGTCTGGAGCGTGAAAAGAGGTTCAGTGATTCTGGAAGCCTTGCTAAGCATCACGGAATCCACATAGGTCAGAAGCCGTTTGAATGTCTGGAGTATGGAAAGAGGTTTAGTCAAGCTGGACACATTGCTAGCCATCACAGAATCCACACAGGCGAGAAGCATGTTGAATGCAAGGACTGAGAAGCCTGTTTCTGTCACTCTGGTTGCCCTTTCTACACACCTTAGGACCCCCTCATTCGAAAAGGCTTTGAAAAATCTGGAGTGTGGTAAAAGCCACACAATCCTTGTTCAGCAACCCGTGTTAAGATTTCATACTATGTATGTATAGGTTAAAATGTAATATTTTAATTGGCTGAAAGGTTTTGCACGAAGGACTAAGGTTCAAGGTACCGGTTTTGACTTACAAAACCCTCCACGGCTTGGGACCTGAGTATCTGTCAGAGCGGGTCTTCCAGAGGCCAACTGAGGCCCAACCCACCAGAATGTTACCGGCGCACTCACTTCATGTGGCCACTCCCAGGGAGGCCCGGAAATCGATTACTAGAAACCGGTCCTTCTCTGTGTCCACCCCTATATTTGAAAGAAACTGCCAAGTGAGATTCACCTTGCACAGTCCCTGCCGGCCTTCAAAAAAGAACTTAAGACCTTGCTTTTCAGAGAGGCATTTGGCGGCCATTAGGGGGTGTATTTTTTGTTCTGTTTCATTATCTTGCAAATTATTATTGTCATTTTTAATTGGTTCATTTGCTTGATATTTGGGTTTATTTTTCTGTAATTGTTGTACACCACCCAGAGTTCAATTGGGAAGACAGGCAGTATATTAATTAATTAATTAATTAATATACACTATATACCAGTTATTGATTGGACACATATGAATTTATCTTATATAATGTGTGTAATGATATAATTTGGTACTGCTGGACTTTGCTGATGTAACTTGATGTAATGTCCAACGATGTATTGTATTCTGACTGCTGCAAGAGTTGTATACAAGGGAGTTGTTACAAGTGGAAGTCAGATCACTTTGCACTGTCTATTGCCATGTTAAACTGTCTTGCTGATGTAATTCTGTGTTGGATGTTTTGTATATATTGCAACTGAATTTCTAATACACTGCCATATGATTGTTCTGGATACTCTCTGTGTGTGCGCGAGCGATACATATTTAAGTTCACTTCCGGACATGATAAATCTCAACGATAGCCCTCACAGGGAAGAAGCCTTCCGAATGCCTAGAGTGTGGGAAAATGTTTGGGGAGAGAACACATCTTATAAAACCTGGCAGGACACAGTCCTTCCTTCACTCATCCATGGTGTAACCGAGTTACAGAGACCACATTACAGCCCCTACTAAAGCAGCTCCACTGGCTGCCAGTCAGTTATCGGGCACAATTTAAAGGGCTAACCTTGACCTACAAAGTACAAAATGGCCTGGGTCCTAGCTACCTCAAGGTGCGAATCTCACAGTCTGCATCCACTCCGGTGTTAAGGAGAGGCCTTTCTCTCCATCCCGCCACCTTGAAAAGTGAGTCTCGTGGGTACACATGAAAGAACCTTCTCGGCTGCTGCGTTCTCTTGTGGTGTTGATGTTGTCTTTTAATGCTGAAACATGTCCCTCAATTCTCTGTTCTCAAACTTGAATGTGTCTTGATTGCACTGGACTGGATATTGTCCCTCATTCCTCCAAGACACCTTCTTCGGTCCTTTTTGAAGGAGAAAGGGGGGTTAAATACTCTAAAATAAACTAAGATTGATCAATAAATGTTGGCAACCTTAACAAGGGAAACAGATTCATCCTGGGCTTAGTTCTGTGTGCTCCCATGGCCCCCCTTTCTTTTTTTTAATTTTTATTTTATTTTATTTAAAAAAAACATATACAAATTACATGAAAAAGACAAACATCATCAACAGTGCACCCCTTCACCAACAGATTCACTTTTCATATTTATTCGTCATCCTCCCCTCCAGAACAAAATCGATTGTTGCGTGGAAACCTTACCCTTATCCCGTACAAGCACATATTCAATAAATCTACCCCATATATCATAGAAAATATCTTTTTTTAACTCTCCTTTTTTAATCTTGAGAGAACAAGTCAATTTATCATTTAAAGCAATATTCCATACTTCATTATACCATTCTTCTAAACATAGTTCATATTTAGATTTCCAATTTCTAGCAATTATTAATCTAGCTGCTGTTAACAAATTCGTAATCAACTCTTTAGTTTTAACATCAAAATTTTGATCCACAAATATTGATAACAAAGCAATATCAGATTTGGGCTCTATAGTCATTTCTAATATTTCACTTAGTTCTTTAAAAATACTTTTCCAAAATTTCTGTGTCTTTTTACATTCCCACCACAGATGATAAAAGGTACCAATCTCATTATCACATTTCCAACAAAACTTGGAAGAATTTGCATTCATTTTATTCAATTTCACTGGTGTCAAATACCATCTTAAACTTATTTTAAAGAAATTTTCCTTTATTCTAACAGACATAGATCTAAGTATTCTCATTCTCCATATTTTAGCCCAGTCTTCTTCTCTTATTTCTTTTTTAAAATCTTGTTCCCACAATAATTTCACTCCAGATCCTCCCGTATTTTCATCTAAATCCGAAATAATTTTATATAGTTTACTAACAATACCTGTTACTACTATTTCCTTCTGAGTATCCTCATACAACAATAAGAGTTCTTCATATTTTGTGTACTCTCTGCATTTATTATTTTTCTTTATCCAAATATCAGTCCATTTCTTTAATTGTATAAAATTAAACCAAGATATATCCCTACCTTGGAGAATTTCCTTCATTTGTACTTCCCCTCTCATCTTACCTATCCAGTCTTTCAATCTAATCACTTGTTTATCCCTAAATACTTTTTTGAAAACTTTCAAATTTGTAGGGAAATTCTCCATTTCGGTTACGGATCTCAATGGAGAGTCTGAGGGACATATTTTTTTCTTATGTAGATACCATGCATTCAACATAGATCTAAGAAAGGGGTTATTAATCTCATTCAACTTTATTTTCTTAATAGTGCCGAATAAATATTTTTCAATATCCTCCTTTATTTCTGATGATTCCATTTTCCACCATATTAATCTTTCTGGACTAAACACAATATCCCCAATAAACCGTATTTGATTTGCTAAATAATAATTTTTAACATTCGGTAAACCTATACCACCTTTATTTTGGGCCATATACCAATATTTTTGTTTATTCTAGCTTTCTTACCACTATTACAATAGTTATTAATTAAATCTTGCCAAAATTTAAAGTCATCCTTACTTAACTGTATCGGAAGCATCATAAAAAGAAAATTTAACTTTGGTAAAATTTTCATTTTCATCAATGCAATCTTCCCAAACCAAGAAAGTTTTAGACTTGAATATTCTAACATTTTATTCTTAATTTCTTTCTTTAGTTTACTATAATTAAATTCCTTTAGTTTCCGTGTGTCCTTTACTAATTCTATACCTAAATAGTTAATTGAGTTACTTATCTTACATCCGTAATTATGGGTAAACACTTCTTGTTCTTCCTTGTTGTGATTAAACAGCATCACCTGAGATTTCTGCCAGTTAACCCTCAATCCAGATACTGACCCAAATTTCTCCAAATGATATTTAACTCTACCCATACTCTCTAATGGATTTTTAATTGTCAATAAGGAATCATCTGCAAATAAATTAATCTTTACTTTATTATCAATACCTAATCCGCTAATTAACTCATCATTCCTTATTTTATCCGCAAACATTTCAATCATTAAACAAAATAGAACTGGGGAGAGGGGGCAACCTTGTCTAGTACCTCGGCCTAGAGATATCCGATCTGAAAACCCGTCATTAATTATTATCTCAGATGTATTTTCAGAATATAATTGATCTATCACCCCTCTAAATTTCATTCCAAAACCCCAGTTTTCAATCAGTACTTTTAGTGTTGGCCATTCCACACAATCAAAAGCCTTAAATATATCCAGTGATAAAATACCAGCCTTCTGTTTATTCGTTTCTGTATCATATATAATATTCAACACTCTTCTAGTTAAATTAGACATTTGTCTTCCCTTTAAAAACCCATTTTGATCCTCCTTGATATATTTTGTAATAAACCCATTCATTCTATTTGCTAATATTGCAGTAAAAATCTTAGCGTCTTGATTAATTAATGAGATAGGTCTATATGAACTAGGGTCCATCATATCCTTGTTAGGTTTTGGAATGAGAGTTGTTAATGAATGCTTCCAAGATAATGGTATTTTATCTCCTTGTAAGATTCTATTGAAGAATATTTTTAATCTTGGAACTAAAACTGATTTAAACAATGTATAAAAATCTGAATCTAGTCCATCACAACCCGGGGTTTTACCATTTTTTAACTTATCAATAATTGTTCCAATCTCTTCCTCTTGAATTGGTTTTTCTAATTCCCTCATGTCTGTCTCTAAAATCTTATCTTTAACAATTTCTTTAACATAGTCTTCTATGTCTGCTTTTGGGACATTGCCTCCCTTATATAAATCTTCATAAAATTCTTGAAATATTTGCAGTTTTTCTTTCATCAGGCTACACTTCTTTCCTGATTTATCTCTAATCACGCCTATTGCGTTTTTTGCTCTTCTAGCTTGACATAACCGTGCCAAAAATCTAGAGTTTTTATTGCTAAATTCAAAATAATTTCTCTTCATATACATTAAATCTCTCTGAACTTTGTCTGATTCTATGCTATCTAATTCTTTTCTTTTAGCTTGAAGTTCTAGAAATGTTCTATTATCTCTATTTACAAGATACTTATGCTCCAGGTTTTTAATTACATCTTCTAATTTCTTAATATTCTCCTCTTTCAAACTTTTAAATTTACACGTTTCCTTTATAATTAGTCCCCTCATAATTGACTTCATAGTGTCCCATATCAATCCCATTTCACTCCCAGCTGCTTCATTTATAGACCATATTTCTAGCCATTCATTTTTTACCCTTTCAATTACATCTACATTTTGAAAAATACTAGAGTTCATTCTCCATCTTCTTGCCTCTTTATAATCTTTTTTAACCTTCAATTCCATTTCCATTAGAACATGGTCCGTTACTTTTATAGTATTAATTTCTGTTTCAATTATTTTGGAAAGCAAATTATTGGATACAAATATAAAGTCATTCTAGAATAACTTTTATGGACCGAAGAATAATATGTATATTTTCTCTCATCACCCTTTAATTCTCTCCAAATATCCTTTAAACCTGCAGTTTTCATTATTTTATTCAAAATAGTAGTTCTATTAATGATATCATCCCTTTTAATATCAGATTTATCCTTTACTTTGTCCAGTACCATATTAAAGTCTCCTGCCATAATAACATACCCCCTTTTCACCTCCAATTCTTTTAGAACAGATTCATAAAAAACTCCTTGCTGTACATTGGGTGCATATACATTTACTAGAGTATAGTCTTCTTCTCCCAATAAACCCTGAATTATTAAATATCTACCATTCTCATCCTTTATTACTTCTTGTACTACAAATTCACAATGTTTAGAAATTAAAATGGCAACTCCTTTGGATTTTGAAGTCCCATACCCTTTCTCGTAAATGTTGATATTCTGTAGTTTGAGTTCGTTGGTCCCATCTCTTGATTGATGAGTCTCTTGTAAGAAAATGATGTCCACTTTACTCTTCTTCAATAGAGCTTCATTTCTTCTTCTCTTTATAACAGATCCTAGGCCTTTCACATTTAAAGTAGCTACTTTTATGTTGGTCCCCATGCCCCCTTTAAATCGCATGTTTGTTTTGATCCTGTTGTGTTACATGTAACAAAAAAAATCAATAAAAAACACAATAAGAAAACAATAATATAAAGTAATCTAAACCTATCCCCAACCATATCCAAACACCCTACAATTATCAGTCTTACCTCCCCCTCCCTTATTCACACTGCAGGGAGACAACGAGCCTATTTAGGCCATTGTTCATCTGATGAGCCTAATTAAGGCCAGGGTGACTAGAGGTCAAAGCTGCCTATAAGAGTCAGGGTTTGCACCAGCTGCATTCAGACCGATAAAGCTGTTTGGATGAACAGCGAAACGTTTCTATCTCTCAAAAAAGAAGTCCAGTAGCCATGACTCACCTTCCAGATAATGACTGAGAATCTTCACAGACATCTTGGTGTGTTGGTGGACAGCTCCATGAAGGTGTCTCCCCAATGTGTGGCAGCGGTGAAGAAGGCCAATTCCATGCTAGGGATTATCAAAAAGGGGATTGAAAATAAAACAGCCAACATTATAATGCCATTATACAAAACAACAGTAAGGCCCCACCTGGAGTATTGTGTACAATTCTGGTCACCGCATCTCAAGAAAGACATAGTGGAACTTGAAAAGTGCAGAAGAGAGCGACTAAAATGATTACTGGCCTGGGGCACCTCCCCTATGAAGAAAGGCTAAAACATTTGGGCCTCTTTTGTCTGGAAAAAAGGCGCTTGAGGGGGATATGATTGAGACGTACAAAATATTGCAGGGTATGAGTAAAGTGGATAGAGGGAAGCTCTTCTCTCTCTCTCCCAAAATACCAGAACTAGGGGACATACACTCAAATTGAGGGCTGGGAGAGTAAGAACTGACAAAAGAAAATACTTTTTCACCTAGCGCGTTGTAGGTATATGGAACTCCCTGCCACAGGATGTGGTGATGGCAGGAGGAGGAGGAGGAGGAAGGTCTGTTCCCCCCCCATCCCACCCACCCCAAACCCTTGAGTTTCCCAGAAGGGGTATCTATGGCTCTCACTGAGGGCCGGATTCATTCTGGGCCAAGAGGAGGAGGAGGAGGAAGGCTGGGCTGCCTGAAACGGTGGGCTGCGATGTATCTGTAGCTCACTGGTTCAAATCCCGGGTGCTGCCGCTCAGCGGAGTGAGATCCTGTGGTTCAACCCCCAGCTCCTGTCTAACCGAGCCTGATCTGAAAACCATCTAATAATGCACGCAGATGAAAGGGGAAAACACTGCATAAAAAAATTAAAAAGCGGGAGGGGAAAACAAGTGTTTCCTTGCAGCCATGCTGGCCACTGGCTCTTCGGCTTGGAAAAGGAGACGAGCACGCATGTGCGGCGGGGGGGGGGACCTTTATCTTTACTTACCCCTCCCCCTCCCTTGCAGAGCCAGAAGGGAGGCAGAGAAAGGATGGGGGGGTGAATCATTCGGATTCCTCCAAGGCATCGAGTTCCGCTTCCTAGAGTGGCAGGAAACGAAGGCTCCCAGGAAGGGGGGGCACCTTCTCTCCGCGTGGCTTTCCACCCCCCCTCCAAAAGGTTCTCTGTGGTTCTTGGAAGGATAAGGAAAGAGATACCCCCCCAGGAGGAGGAGGAGGTTCGTTGTGCAATTTGTTTTTTTTTTTGATATATTTTTATTAGAAAATTTTAGTATACAGAAAAAAGGAAACAAGTTCAAAACATTAGTAATACAAAATCATTCTACCACTAAAATTTGGCTTCCCTCTGTTCTTCCCGTGGTTTTAGCGTTATTCATCTCCTAGCCTTCCTTTCAGACAAACCCCTTTTATATACTTATAAAAAAGATTTGAAAAAATAAGTAATAATCCTTCGAGCTCTATCCTAATCCGGTAAGAGTCTTTAATTCCTTACAATGAGCCTCCATGTAGTTCTTAAATTTTTGCCAATCATTTTGGAACTTCTGGTTATCTTGATCCCTCAGTCTGCACGTCAGTCTGGCCATCTCTGCAAAGTCCAATATTTTCGCCCTCCATTCATCCAAAGATGGTATATACGTTGTCTTCCAATTCTGTGCCAGGAGCATTCGTGCCGCTGCTGTTGCGTATAAAAATAGAGTCTGATCTGCTCCTTTAATTTCATTATCCACCAACACTAACAGAAAAAGTTCAGGTCGTTTTGGGAATGTACACTTTAACATCTTTTTGAGTTCATCATATATCAGTGCCCAATATTCTTTCACTTTCTCACAGGTCCACCACATATGATAAAAATCACCTTGCTTCTCTTTACATTTCCAGCAGTGGTCATCTTTCATCCTATACATCTTTGCTAACTTCGTTGGAGTAATATACCACCTATACATCATCTTCATCAGATTTTCTTTTATCAAAGTACATGCGGTAAACTTCATATTCTTTTTCCACAATCTTTCCCACACATCTAACTCAATATTATGACCCAGATCCATAGCCCATTTTACCATACATTCTTTGACTTGTTCATCTTTTAGGTTCAACTCCAACAAAAAAATTATATAATCTAGTCAACAGTTTCTTTTTTGGGCCCATAATTATGGTTTGGAACTTAGATTCCTTCTCTCCAAACCCAGACACCTTTCTATCTTTCTGAAAAATGTCATTTAATTGATGGTACTGAAACCAGCCTGTTAACTTCTCTTTCAACATATCATAAGACTTCAGTCTAGGACCTTTTTCTGAAAAAAATAACACATCACCATATGTGATCCCCACTCCTTCTTTATCTTTCCTCATAATCACCAATGCCTCAATTGGGGATAACCATCTCGGTGTATGTCTCTCTAAGAGAGGTTTCAACCGTTCCCAGACCTGAAGTAATGACTTTCTAATTACATGATTCATAAAACTTTTATGTACTTTCACTTTATCATACCAAAGATAAGCATGCCAACCAAATCTGTTATCATGACCTTCTAAATCCAATAGATCCTCATCAACTAGGGTAATCCAATCTTTTATCCAACCGAGGCAGGCCACTTCGTAATACATTCTCAAGTCTGGCATGGCAAATCCTCCCCTTTCCTTAGCATCTGTTAATAATTTAAATCTTATTCTGGGTCTTTTACCTTGCCAGACAAATTTGGACAATATCTTCTGCCATTCCTTAAAGTGACCTATCCCTCTAATTATTGGAATCATTTGAAATAAGAATAACAACCTTGGTAGCACGTTCATCTTTATCACCGAAATTCTTCCCATCAACGACAAGTTCAATCTATTCCATGTTTCCAGATCTCTCTTAATCGAGTTCCATACCGTATTATAATTATCCTCAAAGAGATTTAAGTTCGTAAGAGATAAGTTAATTCCCAAATATTTGACTTTTTTCACCACTGAGAGGGCGGACAATTTTTCAAATTCTTCACAATCTTTCTTTGTTACATTTTTCAATAAGACCTTCGTCTTATTCTTATTCAATTTGAAACCGGCTAAATTACCAAATTCCTCGATTATTTTCATCACCTCAGTAATACTTTCTTTTGGATTCTCTAACGTCAGGACTAGATCATCAGCAAACACTTTTAATTTATATTCCTTATCCCCCACACATATACCTTTAATTGTCACCATGTCCCTCAGTTTGACTAACAATACTTCCAGTACAGTAATAAATAACAGTGGGGACAGTGGGCACCCTTGTCTCGTACCTTTCCCAATCGGGAAACTTTCTGTTATCACATTATTAATCAGTAAACTTGCTTTCTGTTCCTTATATATTGCATTAACACCGTTCCAAAACTTTGTTCCCACTCCCATGTTTTCCAAATTCTTCTTCATGAATTGCCAAGAGACATTATCAAAGGCTTTTTCAGCATCAATAAATATCAGAGCAGCTTGTTTCTCTTTCCTGACTTCTAGATACTCTATTATATCAATTATATTTCTCATATTATCTTTCATCTGTCTGCCAGGAAGAAACCCCGCTTGATCTTTGTGTAATAACTCATTTAAAACCCTTTTTAATCTATTGGCCAAAACATCGGCAAATAATTTGTAGTCTCCATTCAAAAGGGAGATGGGCCTATAATTTTTAACATCTGTCGTGTCTGAGTTCTCCTTTGGAATCAGTGTTATATACGCCTCCTTCCAGGTATTAGGTATGACTCCTTTTTCTAGAACTTCATTCATGACCTCCACCATTATTGGTAACATTTCTTCTGACAATTTTTTGTAATATTTTGCAGTCAGACCATCTGGGCCCGGTGATTTTCCAGTTTTCGCCCTCTCTATTGCACTTTGTACTTCATGTGGGGTAATTTTCTCACTCAATATCGACACTTGGTTTGTTGAAATTTTTTTCAATCCGTTCTTTCTTAAATATCTGTCAATCTGTTCCGGGTTCTCTTTTTTCTTCGTATATAAATTTTTGTAAAAGTTCCGAAACACCTTTACAATTTCTCTTGGATCTTCCACTAGTTTTTGATCTACTACTAATTTGTTCACAACCTTTTGTTTTTGCTTCCATTTAAGCTGCCAAGCCAGCAGTTTCCCTACTTTATTTGCCGATTCAAAATTTCTTTGTCTCATCATCTTTACCTTCCACTCAATTTCTTGATTGATAATCATCGACAACTGAGTTTGAAGCATCTTTAGTTTTTGAGTCCATTTCTGTTCCTTTGGCTTTTCCACCAATTTCTTCTCTGTCTCTACCAATTCTTTTAAAATCTCATTTTGCTTCTTTTCTTTCTGTTTCTTCTGATACGCATTTCTTTGAATAAAGAGGCCTCGCATAACAGCCTTACTAGCATCCCATACAACATTTGTTGGTGTTTCTCTTCTCCAATTATCTTTCAAATAGTCTCTGAAGGTTTTTTCGCTATCTGCAAGGTCTCAGTCTCATCCAGTAGACTTTCATTCAGTCTCCAACGGTATAATCCTTGCATTTTTGTTTTGATTTCCATCACCATTGCGTTATGATCTGAAATCGTTTTAGGTAGAATTTCCACTTTTGTCACTCTATGTGAGATATCATTAGGGACAAATATGTAATTGATTCTTCCCCAACTCTGATTCGGTTCAGAAAAAAAAGTAAACTGTTTTTTCCATTGGGTGTCTCAGTCTCCAAATGTCGGTCCATCCAAAATTTTCAACTAAGTCATAAAAAGATTTTGGTAATTTCCCTTCTGAACCTTTCTTTTTCTGAGATCTATCCAAATCTGGCATCATTACTCCATTACAGTCTCCCATCAGAAAGAGTTTTTCATCCATATAATCTAAGTCTTTGTTCTACCTCTCTGTAAAATTCTAATTTCCTATCATTTGGCGCATAAATGCCTACAATGAAAATTTTTTCAGATTGCCAAGTGATTTGCACCATCAGAAATCTACCCTCTTCATCTTTCATAATCAACTTAGGTTCCAATTTATGTTTTGCATATATCACCACTCCTCTTTTCTTCAATTTATCAGACGATACAAATTCTTGTCCCAAAATTTTATTTTTTAGAATCTTCGTATGTTTTATTGCAACATGTGTTTCTTGCAGGCAAATCAGGTCCAGATTTTCTTTCTTCAATAAGTGCGTGATTCTGTTTCTCTTGGTCTTTTCATTCAGACCATTAACATTCCAAGTCAATACTCTCAGCGCCATTGTAAATTTCAAATTAAATATATTTTTATCAATCTCTATTCAAATATTGGCCATGGCTAAATCAGCTTTACCTTCTTCCTCCTCAGAGAGTTCTAACTCCTCATCCTCTTCCTCTTCTTCTTCTTCAGGTGATTTATCACCCTCTTTCGATGGTTTCCTGTACCCAAGCTCTTCTCCATATTTTCTCAGAAATTTACCTATTTCCGACTCAGATGTTATTTTAAATCTTTTCATCTTGTAAATGAAGGATAGACCTTCTGGGAACTCCCAGCGAAATCTCAAACCATTTCTTCTCAACGTTTCTGCCAAAGATTTATAACTTCCTCTTCTTCTCAACAAATGGAGAGGAATCTCCTTATATATCAAGATCTGTTGTCCATCAATCACAAACCGATTGTCATAGCTGTGTTTCAAAATTCTATCTCGCACGGCCATAGATGTCAATGACACAATCACGTCGCCTGGTGTCTTCTTCGCTCTCAGTTTCTTTGATCTGACTACAATTCTGAACACTTGGGAGATTGCATCAGCTACTTCCTGTTCTTGCCATCCAAGCCACTTCGCCAGTTCCGTTATTACTTTGGTCTTAATATCTTCTCCTTCCTCCCATGGGATCAAACGGAAACGAAGATTCTGTTGCCTTTGTCTCATTTCAAGAAAAGCAAGCTCCTCAGCCATTTTCCTTTGCGCAATCTCTACTTCTGACACTCCTGTTCTATTCTTCTCTGTTTCTTCTCTGCATTGTTTAACCTCTGTCTGCACTTTCTTCACTTTAGCTTCTATATTTGTTTTCACCGTTAAGTCCTTCACTTGAGCTGAGAGTTCCCCAACTGCCTCTTTTATTTGTTTCTGCATGTCTTCCTTTAGTTCTGACAACTTCTGATCCATACTTTGTTCACTTCTTTCAAATTCTCTCCTTATATGTATCATTAATCCTTCCCATTCTTTGCCCTCCTCTTGTCTAGAATCTCTTCTCTGTGTTAAAGGTGTCATCTTCTTCTTCTCTGCCATCGCAGTTTTAATTAACTTCTATTCCAATAGGACACAATTTAACCACGTATTAAGATTAATTCATTCAATTAACCACAGTAACCTTCAACCAATCGAATTAATCTATTAATACTCCATTAATATTAATATTAATTAATATTCACCCAATTACCATCAATGATATTAAGTTTGGCTATTCTAACTTCATTTTAACCTTTCTAACTTTAAGTTATCCAAATATCAAATTTATAACAATTTATCAAATTTTATCAAATTTTCTATATAGTCGAACACTTTCCCGTTCAATACAATATCCAAAATGAATTTTATATGCAATAATTTTCCAAACCCACCAGATGGCGCTCTAACATAAGAAATGAATTTCCTAACCGGTGTCCAATACGATAATTATTAAAATCCACCAGATGGCGCTCCAACATAAAGAATGAGATTCTCAGTCAAACTCACAGCACAGACCTTATTGTTGTGTCTGTCTTTTGTCCTTGAAACCAAAGGAAATCTCAAAGGAAAACACGCAGGAACTTAAGTTCATTTCTGCTGCAATCAAATAAACAACATAGGACCCACAGAAAAACCTTTAGAAATTAAGAGTTGAGGGGAAAAAAGGGGCAGTTCTTCAGTTTCTTCACAACGTAATCCAAAAGAGTTGTTTAGTAAAGTTTTTGTATCCAAAAGGTATATATTTCTTCAACTTCTTCAAAAAGTCTAATCCAGTTAGGAAAAGGTAATTACCAATAGCTCCAAAAAGTTTCCCTCAAAGGAGGAGAGATGGCTTTCCAGCCGGCTCTGTTGGAATCCTTTGAAATGTAAAATCAAACCACCCTGTCCGCCATTCAAATCCCTCTAAGTATCCAGTCCTCCGCAAGAAAGAAAAGGAGAGTGGAATTCAATTGTTGATTCTCAAAAGTCTTTGGAAGTGTAGAATCGAATAAAGAGGAAAGTAACTTCAAACACCAGAGTCTTTGAAAGTCTTTTAAAATCTCCCCCTTCCACTCCCCACGCTCTCCTCTATTCACTATTCACTCCGTCTCTTCGCAAAAAAAGAGCGGGGGGTGACTTCAGAACGCCAGTCCTGAAATACAGACTTCACGATCAAGCTTCTCCGGGTCCCATTATTCTTTCACTTCAATTTAAATATTAAATTGAACTCACTTTGCAAATGAAGGGATGTCTCCTCCGCCCCCACCGCTTGGTTTCGATTTGCATTCACGAAGGGGAGGTACGGCTGCTTCCCACCACGCTCGAACAGATTCCGATACTGTCAAGCAGACTCACGTTTCTTTCGGGTGTGATCTTTATCTTCAAATTAGCCGTTTAACAGCCTGTTGAGTCTCCCTCCGATAGAAACGATTTGTAGAGTCCTTGGAGGCTAATGGCTCTTCTGCCAAGACTATGAGACTTCGCAGGCACAGGAGTAGCAATTGGAAAGTGCCGCAACTCGATCTTTCCCCCCCCAACCCCTCCGGATCGGGGTGAAAAGAGAATCGCAAGAGGCAACAGCTGATACCCAATCCCTCAGGGCCCCCCCTGAGGTTAATGGAGGTCGCATAGTCTTCGCGAACCTCTTTAAACCTCCTGTGTGCTCTGGGGATTCCACAGAGGAGCTCCCCTAGCGTCTTGTACAGTCGGCCATTAAACCGGAAGCCGGTTCGTTGTGCAATTTGGGGGGGGGGTGATATGGGGGAGTGCAAAGGGGGGGAGAGGTTGCAAGGGGGAGGAGGAGGAGGGGGCGTTGGAGATGCAATGGGGGGAGTCCAGGAGGGAAGGGTCCCCCCCCACATTCCTTTGGGTCCGGAGGCAGGAGGAGGATTCAAGAAGGCAATTCCACCTCCCCCCCCCCGCCGAGATCCAGATGTCCCTCCCACTGATGGGGTCATTTTGGGGGAAATGGGAGGGGGGGTCCCATTGGAGGGAAAAGGCACAGAGTGCGGCTTCGAGTGGCAGGAAAAAATGAAGCTATATATAGGGAGGGGGGAGCAGGCAGGACTCCCCTCCTTTGGGTCAGGATTTATTTATTATTTAGGTTCAAAATGCCTTTAATTTTATACAAA
>JAHTLZ010000587.1:0-10365 GCA_023846285.1 Phrynocephalus versicolor | reverse complement strand
TTGTGTTTGAAGACAGAGCACTATTTTACCAGAAATCCCAGGCAATACTTATTCCCAGTCAGTGTTGACAATCCTGAGCTAGATGAACCAACCGCATCCTATATTCCTTTTACAGGATGAAACCAGTTAGCAAACATGGTGAACCAGCTCATTAAATAAAAAAGAGTAAGGAAGGAAATGATGGCAGCAATCTTCTCCTTTGTTTTTTGTCCCTAGCACACCAGCATATTGTAATAAAAGATACATTACTTTTGAGGGGAAAAAACTGGCAAGCATTGGGTTGGATCCCCCTAATCAGGTGGGCACACATGCTATCCGATATGAGTCTGCCATCTCTAACAGGACCATTCCAGAAAGACCACTTGGAATGGCTGATCTTTGGAGATCGCGCAGACGTATGCCACTCCATGGTTCCTTATCATCCAGGGGAAGGTGGATCTGTCAGCCCCCAGCTGGGATAGGTCTAGTCCTTGTGTCTTGTTCCTTTTTTGGGATACCATACTGATGATGTCACCACAGGTCCCTACCTGGTGCCTACCAACCAACTGGATCTATTCAAATGCCTAAACTGCCCTCTTAATTTGTGACAAATAACTATCAGCTGCAGTACAAACAATGAAGTGAACTAAAAGTGCTTAACAAAATGTCAAATAATCAGGGCTGGGAGGAAGGTGGCAGATCCACCAGCCATGTGGTCACCACCATTGCCTGATCACTGAGTCTGGCAGGGATGAGGCCCCCATGCAGGCAGAACACAAGAACATGGGTGAGTCTACGTCTTCATCTTTCTCCCAATGCATCCATTGTATATGTACAGCATTACAAGATTCAAGTATAATAAAGAAAGGCTAGCTTCTTAGTTCTGTTCCAGAACTGCTGTTGGGAATGTACATTAGTTTGGTTTCTGTTAAAAGGGGGGAAAAATTTCCCCCAACCGAAATATGGCTTTAGCAAGGGCGCTTTTACATGACCCCTAAGATCCGCTGGTCACTTTAATTCGGACCAGAGATCTTAGGGGTTTGTTGCTCTTCGTGCGTTCCCACACCCTCCGCACGTCCTGGCTGCTGGCTGCGTGAGGGGAGGGAGAAAAAAAAGGGACAAAAGAATAAAGATTTACCTCCCCGGTGCTGGTGGAAGCTGCCGGGAGCCCTGTGACTTCCTGGTTCCTTCTCTTAAAGGGGCGGGAGGCAAAAAACAACAACAAAAAGAAGCGAGGAGAGCCCGGCACATCCGCATTAAGATTTTTCACCCTCCAAGAGCAGGTACAAGAAAAGTGTACTGGGACGCGCTTAGGTGGGTGTGGCTGCACTTAATTTTCAGTAAACTCCGGAGCTGGTGGGTAAACAATTTTAAGCTCCGGAGCTGGGAGCTATTTGCGGCGGAGTTTAGGGGTCGTGTAAAAAGGCCCCAAGTGACAATGAAACATTTTGATTTCATTTGAGCTAGGCTGGTCATGCAGTATTGCTCTTCCTGTGTTCAGTCAGATGGCCAGCACAACACCCAGACAAAAGCAGCACATTTTAAAGTAACATCTTTCTTTCTTTCTTTCTTTTTGAATGGGTTGCAAAGCACTGTTACATTTGCAAGTTACTAGAGTTTACAAGTGAGTTGAGAGCAAGGCCTCTTAATAGGTCACCCAGACTTTCTGTGGGAGGGAAAGGCAGAGGCAGGAGCTGCATTTTCAGAACTGGCTTGGAAAACTGAATTTCTAGAACTGCGTGGGAAGTTAGGAGCCTAATGCTGCTCCGCTTGTGGAGTTGTCAGTGCTGCCTGAGGCTGCATGCGCAACAACACCTGTGAAAGGGTCATGCATTGAGATTTTACCTGGTAATTATGGATTTGAAAATACTTCACTAAATGTGCTATTTCCTCAGCATGTATTGCTGGAGTAGTGAACCTTTTTCAGTTTTTTTTCCTTTCTCCATGCGTTTCTGTAATCTCTTTAAAATGGGCTAATTTTCAAAAGGTGTTTTGTTGTGATGAAACCAGTTTATTTATTTATTTATTTATTTATTTATTTATTTATTTATTTATTTATTTATAAAAAATCAGTTTCCTTACCCAAACAATTTCAAGGTGGTATATCAATAAAAATTATAAAACAATATAAAATATGGAATGACTCAATATAAGCAGCCATCAATAATAACAAGAGCTGCCAGTATATGTTAATAATAACAATTGTATCTAGAGCAGGAACTGTTGAAGCTCTCTTGCTCTCTCACTCTCTCACTCTCTCATTCTCTCTCTCTCTCTCTCTCTCTCCCCCTCCTGGGAAATTTGGAAAGAAGAAGCTTGAAAACACTTTCTGGGAATACAATTCGAACGTGTTATGTATGAAAACAGAAAACGTATTGCTAAACAAATGTAAATGCCTTGCATTGTTAAATGAAGAAACACATAATTTTGTAAATTCTCATAAAGGAAAAGGTGGCACATGATGGTGAAGAGATTCCCTGATTTACAATGAATTTATTTGCCTTTAGAGGGGATGCTCAGTATAGATTAGGAGCAGATGCTCCAGAATGTAACCTCTTCGCAAGACTAAGTTCCTTCATAAAGATTCATCCTTTGTTTTTCAAATTCTGCTCAATAAGCCTATGTTCCTGGCATCCATCTATCCTGCTTCTGCAGCTGCTGGGCAGGCAGACCCTTCGTGCATCTCTCCTCCTTTTTTCTCCTCCTGCATAACCACTGTGGAGCAACATCGTCCTGTTCCCCAAAACCCTTTTCATTCTTTCTCTTTGTATCTCTTGTCATCCCGACACTAGTAAATGAAGAAAAACACATTTCCTAGCATTTTGGAGCTGAGCCAGAGAGCAAACAAAGAAGAGAAGAAATTGGTGCAGGAAAGAGATATTTTTCCCCTGCCCCCACCCCATTACCACCACAACTGTTGTTGTTGCTTCCAGGGCCAAAGGAGCAGCCCTTTAAGTACGAGAGAAGATGGAGTTATTCAGACCATCGGGAGTCATTCCCAGTTTCCCCTCTCCCTGTGTTTTGTGCAGTGAATATTAATACTTTGGTAGCACAGGGAATATTAATAAGGGTTCGTCCCATGCTGGTTTGTCTGGCCCTGGGAGGGCTTTGCCCCTCGTGGGAGATGCAGCACGAGACCCAGGTGCCCCCAAACATCATGAGTCATGTGAAGGTACAAAGCAAGGGCCTGCCTTAAAACTCCAGACCTCCGGCCCACACGGTCTCTCCACGCCTTGCAGCCGACAAGGATGGCCCGCTGCTTGGCCTCCCGGCAAGTAGGCCACAGAAATCCACTTGGCTGCAAAACCACTGTGGTGCTCCAAGGCTGCAGGAGGCACCCAGCGAGGAGAGTGGGACACATCAGCACTCTGTGAGGCAGTCAGTAAGGAGAGAGGGGTTATCAGTGCTCTGAGAGCTGGAAGCATGGGCATGCGGACCGGACAGGTAGAGAGCCAGCTGCACCAGAGATTTGCAGTAAGCAGGCAGCCGGTGGACACCCAGAGTGGTTGGAAGGAGATGCCTTCAATCCCCGCATAGGGGGGAGGGCCTCCTGCCCCAGGGACTGCTCCAGCCTAGTGGGTCGGGCGGTGGTGTCAGGAAAGTAGGGTCTGGATTCTTGCGAGGGGGGAAGCAGTCAGGGTCCTGAGCCCATTGGGGGAGAGGCTGGTGAAGACTGAGGGGGGGTTGGAGGAACAGGTGCCCAACCCCCGACCAAGGTACCGCCAAATTTGACCCTGGCCCAGCACACATTATGGGCCACCGGCCTTTGCCCCCACATGCCCCTCTCCTGGTGCCTCGTGTGATGACCCATTCAGCATCCTGCTGCCCCTCTCACTTTCTTTTGAGCCCTGGCCTACCATTGCCTCCTCCCACTGGGCCTGCCTCTGTAGTATATTCTTTCCATAGCAATCCCAGCCGACCCATGTCTTATGTGCCCCTCCCGGGCCTATCACTGAGGTGGGCGTGGCATGGTGCAGCCCCCACACACACATGTCTTGATAAAGTCATCCAGCTGGGCAGTCCATCACAAGACCACTCAGCACAGCACCACCCCTCTGAGTTGCCTCTCCAGCTTCTAAGCATGAGCCCAGCCTGGAGCGGCTATGCGGCTTTGTGCCGACTCTCCTCATCCTATGGGTTTAGTGGTGAGCAGCAGCGGCTAGTGCAAGCCTTCCACTTGGCCAGCTTACCCAGTGGCTTGGGTGCAACCCCACTCCTGCTGGGCCTGCTGACCCAGTGGCTTGGGCGCTGGGCTATCGAGCCAGAGGCTGGGTGTTCAAATCCCTTCCATCCATGGGACCCAGTGCAGTTCAGCCTGGAATCCCTAGGCTAGCCCACTAGGGCCCAAGTATCCCCATTCCCATTGCTCCTGCCTAAGGGCAGAGTGGGAACCAGCTGGGGATTGCACAGTGTGTGAGTACCTTCCCATTGGGGAATAGCCCCAGCGTAGTGGACCACATCTGCTCCAAGAAGGTGCCATCCAACACAGGGGGGCGGAGCATGAGTCAGTCGCCTCAGGGCCCACAGCATGCCACCTAGGTAGTGGCCCACTAGGGCCAGGGCTAAGAGCCCCCCAAAACATGTAACACTGCAAATTTCCTCATGCAACTCTGGCTTGGAGGAGGAGACAGCCACCTTGGTAGAGCAACTATGGGCCAGAATGGATTCAATGGAGCAGCAAGCGGGTGGGCCATGCCTGCCCACTGCCAGGCCCACAGCAGGACCCTCCTGTTCACTCCCATAGCCCTCTAGGTCTCACAAGCATGCCCGGCTCAGGGATTTGTTCAAGGAACTAACTGCATGCTTTTTACAGTGGGAGGAGATGATGAACCAGGGGGCGGACAATGGTACAGGGCAACACCCAATAGAGGAGCCCACCAAAGAATCAGCGGCAGTGGAGGAAGTGCCCGCAGAGGGTAGCAACTGCCAACTGATGGAGCAGCCAGGAGGCACAGATGAGTCCAGTAGCCAGGCCTCGGAGGGGCTGTGACGCAGCAACCTTAAAACCTGCAGTGAGTCACCGCCTGCACCGGGCACAGCAGCAAGCCAGACTGTTTGGCCTTGGGCACAGCTCCAAGGACCTTTGCTCTCACAGGCCAGATCCCCTCCTGGACCTTTAGCAGGTTGGAGATGGATCCAGTGGGCACGGGTGCACATGTCGTCTTGGGCCCCTGCTCCGAGGATGACATCTGCCTGGTGGTGGCCTTAAACCAGTACTTACAGCTGCGGGGAGAGGCCAAGGGCTATCTCTTTCAACACAGGGACAGTACCCCACTGACAAACTACCAATTTTGGAAGGTCACCAGCATGTCATTGGGCAAAGTGGAGGAGGATACAGTACGGTTTGGCACCCATTTGTTCCGCATCGCAACGGCCTCCACAGCGGCTGCCCTTGAGATACATGCTGGCAGCTATACAGCTTATAGGTTGATGGATAAGAACATAAGAACATAAGAAAAGCCATGCTGGATCAGGCCAAAGGCCCATCTAGTCCAGCTTCCTGTATCTCACAGCGGCCCCACCAGGTGCGTTTGGGAGTGCATGAGACTAGATATCTGTCTCCTGATACCACTCCCCTGCATCTGGCCCATGAAGTAACCCGGTTTAAAGCCTGGAGACTCCACATCTCCATCATGATTTGTAACCTGTGATGGACTTTTCCTCCAGGAATCTGTCCAATCCCCTTTTGAAGGCATCCAGGCCAGATGCCATCACCACATCCTGTGGCAGGGAGTTCCATAGACTTACAACGCGCTGGGTGAAAAAATATTTTCTTTTGTCTGTTCTTACTCTCCCAGCCCTCAATTTGAGTGTATGTCCCCTAGTTCTGGTATTTTGGGAGAGAGAGAAGAGCTTCCCTCTATCCACTTTACTCATACCCTGCATTATTTTGTACGTCTCAATCATATTTATTTATTTATTTATTTATACAGCTTATATACCGCCCGTTTTCCTGAAAGGAACTCCGGGCGGTTTACAATAAATGTACAGACAACAAATTAAAACAACAACTGAAATAAACAATGAAACAAGACGGCTGCAGCAGATGGCGGGACTAAAAAAAAAAAAATGTGTCACCCAAACGCCTCCCGGAAGAGAAGGGTTTTCAGCGCCTTCCGGAAGGCAGGCAGGGACTCTGCAAGGCGCACTTCTGCTGGTAGGTGATTCCATAGGGTTGGGCCAGCCACAGAGAAGGCTCGGGTACGGGTGGAAGTTCTCCGAGCCTCCCTGGGCGTGGCCACACGCAGCATGTGCGCCCGCGACAACCTAGTCGGACGGGCCGAAGTTGACCGCTGGTCGATCCGCTCCGTCAGGTAGCCAGGTCCCAGGCCATGGAGGGTTTTGTAAACCAAAACCAGGACCTTGAATCTAATTCGGGCTGCAACGGGCAACCAGTGCAGACGAGCCAAGACTGGGGTGATGTGCTCGAATCGACGCACACCAGCCACCAGTCTGGCTGCTGCATTTTGGACCCGCTGCAAGCGCCGAATGAGAGTCAAGGGCAACCCCATGTAGAGCGCGTTGCAATAGTCCAGTCTAGAGATCACCAGCGCCTGGACCACAGTTCTGAGGGAGTCCTCATCCAGGTACGGACGAATCTGGGCGATACGCCGAAGATGGAAAAAGGCAGCCCTGGACACGGCGGACACCTGGGCTTCCAGGGTGAGCGCCGGGTCCAGGACTACGCCCAGATTTCGGACACAGTCCGATGGCCTGAGGGAAACACCCTCCAAGGTGGGATACGGGCCACCGTAGCTGGATGAGGAAGCCCCAAAGAACATGACCTCGGTCTTATCGGGGTTGAGCTTGAGCCTGTTAGCCCTGGTCCATTCCATGACTGCGCCCAGACACTGATCGAGGGTCCGGACAGCCTCATCTGCAGCGGTAGAAAAGGAGACATAGAGCTGTGTGTCATCGGCGTACTGATGGCAGCAGACTCCATGCCTCCTAATGACCTCAGCCAGCGGCCTGATGTAAATGTTGAACAGCATGGGAGAGAGAGACGACCCCTGTGGAACCCCGCAAGGGAGTATCCAAGGGGCCGACATCTCGCCCCCATGCTGAACCTGCTGGGGACGGTCCCCGAGGAAGGACCGGAACCAACTGTGAACAGTGCCTCCGATCCCAACCTCGGAGAGCCGATCCAGCAGGATACCATGGTCGACGGTATCAAAGGCCGCTGACAAATCCAGGAGGACCAACAGGGAGGAGCACCCCCTGTCGGCCCTCCGGATGAGGTCATCTTGCAGAGCGACCAAGACTGTCTCGGTCCCCCGACCAGGCCTGAACCCAGACTGGAACGGATCCAGGGCATGCTCGGCCTCCAGATAGGATTGAAGCCGGATCGCGGCCACCCTCTCGATCACCTTGCCCATAAAAGGAACGTTAGCGATCGGGCGATAGTTGGATAATTCGCCCGGCGCTAAGCTCGGTTTCTTCAGGATGGGCTTTACCACGGTCACCTTCAGACGGGAAGGGAAAATCCCTTCCCTGAAGGAGGCCGTGGTGATGATCGAAGCCCACCCTGAGATGTTCGTGGCAACTGCTTTCATAAGCCATGAAGGGCAAGGGTCGAAGGGGGTGGACGCGGGCCGGCAATGGGCAATAGCCCTGGAGGCCTCAAGGGAGGTGACAGGCCCAAACTCAACCATGCGAGGAGACCGAGGGGGCACAGCCGCCGGGGATGCCGAGAGTGGGCTATGGCAACAGGATTCGAAACCGGAACGGATGGCCTCTATTTTCGATCGAAAAAAGGCTGCAAAGTTCTCACTACTGAAATCAGTAGGAGGAGGCCTAGTCAGTCCAGGATTAGTGAGGTCGCGAACCACACGGAACAATTCCGCTTGGCGGTTCGAGGCCTCACTAATTCTCAGGGTGTTATAAGATCTTCTAGCCACCCTGAGCGCATGAACATAGCGCCTGGACTGAGCGATGACTGCAGCCTTCTTGGTAGCCGTCCGGTTCTTCCTCCAGCTGCGCTCCAGCCTCTTCCGTTCATGCTTCATCGCTCGAAGCTCTTCCGTGAACCACGGAGAGGAACGAGCTCTGCAGCGGATGAGGCGCCTAGGGGCGATCTGGTCGACAGCTCGTGATGTTTCGTCGAACCATTGATCTACCATAGAGTCAACCAGATCGTCAGCCAGTCCGCCAGGAGGCTCCCCGAGGACTTCCCGAAACCGATCAGGGTTGAGGAGTCTACGGGGGCGAGCCCAAACAGCGGGCTGAGGGTCCCCGCGGGGTGGGGCGGCGATTGATACAGAGAAAGACAGCAGGTGGTGGTCTGACCATGACACGGGGGTGGGAACAAGGTCCCACACCCTCAGACACGAGTCCTCAGACGTGGAGGAAAATACCAGATCCAGGGTGTGTCCAGATCTGTGTGTTGGGCATAAAACATGCTGGGACAGGTTCATGAAGGCCATGGACTGCATGAATTCCAGAGCAGCACCAGACAGTTCACCGCCGACATGCATGTTGAGGTCGCCCACCACCAAAAGGCGTGGGGTTCTCAACAAAGCAGCGGCGATGAACTCGGCGAGCTCTGGTAGGGATTGTGCTGGGTTGCGGGGAGCACGGTAACCGAGCACAATGCCAAACCTGTCCCGCTGCCCAACCAACAGGTGGACACATTCCAACCCTGGAATCACCAACGTTGAGGCCCTGCTGACATGAATGGTATCTCTGTACACAATGGCCACCCCACCCCCCTTACGTCCCTCCGATCTTCCTGCCCCCTGCACCAGAAACCCAGGAGGGCAAAGCTGGGAGAGCGAAGCCCCCCCCTCTTCACCCACCCAGGTCTCGGTGATGCACGCCAGGTCGGCCTTCCCATCAACGATAGTATCATAAATGATGGGAATTTTATTATGCACCGACCTGGCATTCAACAGAAGGCAAGAAAGATCGGAGGCGCTGGCGGAGTGGCTCCCAGGCACGTGACAGTGAGCTGGAGGGTCAGAACGGGGGACAGGCGCAAGATGCCTGGCCCGAGTTCTTCTTGCCCGACTAACCCTCCAGCCCCTAGCGTACCGACCACGGCCCGACACGACAGGTATGGCGGTCCCTGCCTGCATGGTGGCTGATGGATGGAAGGGAAAAGGAAGAGAAGAGAAAAAAAAATCAACACAACCACAACAACAATACTAAATACAACTGAAAATCAAAATGCAAAGTGCATCAATACAACAAATCGGTTACAAATATAAAGCAAAAGCAAACAAACAAACAAATAGCATATTAATGAGCTCACAGCCCAGGCAGGGGGGGAGGGGCAAAAGAGGAGCGCAAGGGCGTCTCGCAGAGATGGTCGGTGGTCGATGTTTGGAGGTTCCAGGCGGCTGATGTCAAGGGAGAATGGAAGCAAGAAGCAATGGGGGCCGGCCGGCAACCGTCAGATGGGCCAACAACGGCCTCGGGGCCAGATTGGGCCCAGCAAACGGCAGCAAGACAACCTCACTCTTCAGCAGATGGTAGTCCCAGGGCACCAGAATGTCCGGTATCCTCAAGTGCCAGCAGAGGGTGGAGAATTGGGTAAGGGGGGGAGCAGAATGGAGAGCTCCGCACCCCCAAACCCACAGCAGTCTGGTAGTGGGGAGGGGAGCAAGATTGGGAAGCTCCTCACCCTAAACCCACAACAGTCCAGCAGGGGGGAGCAAAATCGAAGTTCCAATCCCCAACCCATAACAGTTTGAGGAGGGCTAGGGGAAAAGGGGGGGGAAAGGGAAGAAAGGGAGGACAATGGAGGGAGGGTAAGAGAAAGGGATAAGGAGTGGGGAAAGGCAATGTCTAAACCAGCTACCGTATCGGTCCCCATGTCCAAACTGCTGCGATGGTAAGATAAGCAGCAGTGATGGCGGCAGACAGGCGGCTGTAAAGTAAGCCATGATGGGCAAGCGGCAACAGAGACAGCCGGCCGGGTGGCACAGCCGCAGCGGCAGCAGCAGCAGCAACAGCTGGCAAGCTACCACCAGAGGTAGGAAAGAGGGCGAAATGGAGCCGGTGAGATGGAACTCCGGCGGACATGCCTGGTGGGGGAGGGGAGGGAACGCTCATACCCGTCCTGTAGTCCTGTAATTCGTCCACTGATATAGAGAAGCAAGGGTGACCATAGGATCTTCAGAAGAGCCCCTTAAATCCCCCTCCATAGCCTAGGCGAGCCCAAAGCAAAAATTAAAACCAAACATGAAAACAAGGCAGCAAAAAACCAAGCTTAAAATGCAGCCGACATAAACAGCTGCTGCTGCCGCCTGCCATCTTGCCTTCCTTGAGGTGGAAGGCAGCTTGAGCAGCAGAGCACGGGGCCCAGTCCTGACTTGCCTCAGGAGTCCAAGAGGCCAAACTCCCCCAGAAAAGCCACAGAAAGGTCCCCTGTCTCTCACCCAGGGG
>JAHTLZ010000586.1:0-10793 GCA_023846285.1 Phrynocephalus versicolor | reverse complement strand
ACCTTGTCCTCTCCGCAGTCCTCCTGGTCCTGGAACTCGGGGGGGGGCGCGAAGGTAGGCGTGTAGAGGTGCTGGCCCCATCTGGGGACTTTTAAAATAAAATTAAAAAAGGAGTGCCAAACCGGCTCCAGGGGCTGTGTGGTCGGCACTCTAAAATCAGGGGGAAAAAATCAAAAAATTAAAAGAAGCGCCGACCCAGCCCCAGGAGCTCCACGGTCGGTGCTTTAAAACAAAACAAAACATTTTTTTTTAAAAAAAGGAGCGCCGACCTGGCCCCAGGATTGCACGGGCGGCACTCTAAAACAAATAAATAAATAAATAAAAATGAGGGCCGACCCAGCCCCTGGGGCCACACAGTCGGCACTCAAACAAACAAACAAACAAACAAACAAACAAACAAACAAACAAACAAACAAACAAACAAACAAACAAACAAACAACAAGTACCGACCCAGCCCCAGGTGTGCGTGGTCGGCACTCTAAAACAAAGAAATAAAAAATAATAATAAAACGAGCGCCGACCCGGGTTTGCTACTCATTCAAAAGCAACAACAACAAAAAACCCCGAGACACTGTCCACAAGTCAGCACCTCAAAAAGCCCCTGTCACCGCCACCATGGCCAGGATCGCTGTTACCACTGCCGCTGCCTGGTAAGTTGGACCCGAACTGGTTTGGCTCGGTTTGGGTTCGTACGACTTTTTTAAAAAAAAATCGTACGAACCTAAACCGAATCATCGGTTTTCTGTTTCGTGCCCACCTCTAGTTGCAAGTGCAGGTCTGGATGCCACCCTCATTAGAAAGGTGGCTTCTTCCTCATTGTCATACTTGGTTTCTATAATGTCCCTCCCTTACCAGCATTCCCGGTGCTTATGAGAATGTTGTCCTGTGGGTTTGACTCCCCCACCCTTAAAAAAAAAAAAAGAACGAATCGCCACAGACACGCTGGTGGGTTTGCTACTCCTTCCAGAAATGGTTTTTCCTCTTGCCTTCAAATATCCCAAGGCTCTTCCCACTCCAGCACATTTGTCAGAGCCCACGAAAGGGGGCTCTTTGGCCGTCACTTCACGAGGCTCCTCGCTTCGGAGCGTCATTGCCTTCGATCTGAATTCGAAGGCGATCACGTGGTCTCCCTTCGCCCCCACCCCCTTTCCTATGTACTCACGCGGGCAGCTTTTCCGTTCGAATCTAGAATGACCTCACGAGCTCCATTCGCATCCAAAAACTCATGTTCTTTGTCCGTTTCCCGCGATCTCCGCTTTTTTAAAAAAAAAAGGAAACGGTGTATCGATGCATCGATGCTTGGCTGTCAGTTACGGCGAAGCGCTGTAAATGTGTGACTCTTTGCTTCATAATTATTACTTATATTATAATTTCCATTGGGGGGCTCCTAAAACTGCTGTTCCCCATCATGGTCACTAGGTGGGCTATCGCACAACGATTGTACTTCTTCTTTCAAAGGTCCTCCAGGACACTGGAGTAACCCCCTCCTTACTCCCTAGAGTATACACCAAGCCTCTTCCGCCTTCTTTCTGCCATTCTCCCGGTACCATGCCTCCATCGCGTTCTTCAGCCCGCCTGCAGAAACTCCATAGGTATACTCCATACATTATTGCTGTGTTGCACAATGTCAATTCTTTGTTGAGCACTGTAGCTTTGTTATTTCTGAGAAAGGGAAGACGAGTTTTCCGACGCCGAGTGCTATTTGGCGAGGCGTTGAGGGCATGCAACGCTTTGATATGGGTTACTTCGGCTTGGATGAAAAGCTCGCCTCGAGAGAAGCTTTTCTGGTGTTACCCAGGACGTTCTCAGTGGTTTCACAAGACGGTGCTTCAGCTTTGGGACGATCGCCAGTGGTTACAAAACTTCCGTATGACTAGAAGAACACTTTTTTGGGTGGCCGATAAGCTGCGTCCGTTTCTGATGCGCAGGGACACAGTTATGCGCTCAGCTGTCCCAGTGGAAGAGAGAGTGGCAATCGGCGTGTATTTTTTGGCAAGCCGTTCTTGCTACAGAACCATCGCTCTAGTATTCCAGAAAGGAAGCTCAACTGTTGCAAGCATTGCAATCGAGGTTTGCCTTGCAATGGAACACGTTCTTCTTAAGGAAGAGGTCCGCCTGCCTGACTTCAATAAGGTAACCTGCTTTCGGTCATCCCAGTCTTTACTTGTATTCTGAACCATCGCCTTTACGGTTTAGGAAATTAATGATTCTTTATGTTTTTTTTCTCTGTTTCTACAGATGACATCATCTATGAAAATCTTCGGGTTCCCACATGCTATAGGTTGTATCGACGGAACGCACATTCCGATAAGCCCCCCGAAATTGCAGGGGCCTGCTTACTTTAACAGGAAATCATTTCATTCTGTATTGCTTCAGGCGGCTTGCGACGGAGAGGGAATTTTTTTCTCTATGTTGACTGGTCATTCAGGTGTTAATCATGATGCCCATGTGTTCAGATCATCTATGCTTTTTAGTCGGATGGAGGAAGGCACCCTTATACCTGGCAGTCCTATGTTCCACTATGCAGGGGTGTCAATACCTTCCATTATATTAGGGGATGGTGCCTATCCATTGTGTAAGTGGCTAATGAAGCCCTTTGCTGTTGCTAGAAATGACAGGGAGCGCCACTTCAATAAGGTTTTTAATCGCTCAAGATGCGTCGTGGAGAGAGCATTTGGGCGGCTGAAGGCCAGATTCAGACGTTTGTCTGTTAGGATTGAGGCTCACATAGAGAACGTGAATTCAATTATTGCCTCTGCTGTGATTCTACACAATATATGTGAACGTGAAAACCATGACATACTTGATGATGAACAACATTCCATACCCCCACCTGAACCACAGGATGAGTGTGAACTAAGTGATTACCAGAGATCTGGAACTGCACGTGCAGAGGCTGAGGCCGTTCGTAATGCTATTGCGGAGTACCTGTTTACCCATGTGAAGTAACATGGGCGCAAAATAAAAAGTTCATCTACTCTACTTTTCTATTTTATGTTACAATTTCATTTGCGGTGGAATTGTGTGGCTGTACAGTATGGGTTACTCCTGTTTAATTCCTTCTGTTAATAAATGTTTCTATTTAATTTGCATTATTTTCCTTTAAATTAGGTGAGAAACACCAGTAGGTTTTGCTAACTACTACACCGCCTATGCAAAAAGCATGCCTGACAGGGGTATTTGCTTCAAGATCATACAATGAACAGTAATATACCTTGCAAAAAAACAATGGACTGGACTAACTTAATAGCAGTTTCTGAACGCATACCACCCAAAAAAAAATAATGCCTTTACTAAGAGTGTATCTGCCCTGTTGTCTGTCAGATAAGTACTTTAGAAGACATGCCTTTCAGAGAGGCCCCCCTTTTAAGAAAACAACATTCCGATGTTGTTTTCTTATAACACCTCCCTCTTGAAATGCAGGGTACTTCTGCCAGAGTAGACTTGAGAAGGAAGTATCAAATTACAGTTCCCTCTGCAAGCATTTTATGGCATAATGGCTCTGAAGGAGAGGCAAAAATAAACTGCTTGTGTTGTCTTTAGCCACATAAGGAACCAAATCGCATATTTTTCATCCTTTGCTGTTAGCTTTTGAGGAATAAATCAGTTCATAATGCATTACAATCCATTTCTAGGTTATAAAGTGCATTATTCTTTGCACTTACCGCACATTACTAATAATTTCTCTGGGTTAACAGTGTTACCAACAATCATTGCACTTAACCAAATAAGATTCCTGTACTAAGAGAAGCATTATGATACTATCAGGATCATACTATTAAAATAAATAATCATGCTACGCAAAATATACCTTCTAAAATATCATTTGTAGGAAATGCAGCCTATTTAGCAGGCTCGTGGTAAAACATTTCCTAAAAAAGTTCTCCTGGAAGCTTTGAAAAAAGAAAGGAGGCCCCTTCCAAGCTAAAACTTAGGGGCAGTACATTACACATGATTTTTCCTGAGTCAACAGTACAATTTTCATACTTTTTATAAGACTATTCTGCACACAAGTTCAAATTGTCGCATCAGAGTTTGTTCAGTAACCGCTGCCATGCATAATAAGGGAAAAATTGATCACATGTTCACCATCCTCACAATGCTCCCTCATACCTGCAGAAAAAAACTCTAAATGCTGCTGTGCTCTGCAATTTGGAGTCATAAATAACTGCAGAACACAGTGTCAATCGCTTACTTTGCATTAATACATTAGGTAGGCACTCATTTCCAGACCACCATTGTACCAAAATGGATAAGATGGGAAGATTTACTTGCTGTGCTATGGCACATATACCAGCAAATAACATACTTCCTTCAATTAAGTCAGCAGTACTTTGTTTAGGCAAACCGAAAGTTAATGAAACATTTCTACACCACATCCTAGCCAGCTGAGACACAGGGCAGGGGGCCCCTTTGTAATCAATCACCCATCCCCCTTCACAAATTGAGATCACCTTTCTGTTGAAATGCTAATAAAGGGAGCCAAAAGGTGCAAGGGAAGGAAGTTAGCATTCAGGCAAGTGAGTTTAGTTGCTGGTGTCATTTGAAACAGAGGGCTTTTCCTAGGAAAAAAAAATCCATAAGGGAGCCATAGGGATGGATTCTGAGGACAATTCAGAGAATTGCACAGCCAGTTCTGTTCAATCCAAAATTAAGAGAGGGGTTATCTGGGGAAACGAGGAGACTTCAGCCTTAATTAAGGTTTGGGGCGAGGCAGAGATAAAATATGCCTTGTCTTCCCTCAAAAGGAATATTGAAATATATGAGGTTATTTCAAAAGAATTACGAAAAATTGGATTTTTTAGATCAGGTACCGAATGTAGAACTAAATGCAAATCGCTTCGAAAACTGTACAAACAGGCTGTAATTCAAAACAGTACTTCTGGAGCGGGGCGTGCAAAATTTATTTGGTACGAAGAAATGGCAAATATTTTCCGAACGGACACCTCAATTCACCCATTGCGGACAACCGAGAGCGAGTCCAGCGGGAGCACTGGTAAGTATTGACAATGTACCATTTAATATATATCGTACAATACGTCTCGTTTCCTGTATTTAATACAAGAATATGATGTTATTTATAGTAACTCTACTGCTATACCAAAGTTCAGACATTTGTTTTCAGAACACGTTGAGTCCTTCGATAAACCGAAACAACGAAGGAACGGGATTAGTTGTAAATCTCTCAGATTTACGGGGGGATGCGTTTAATTTCCCTCTCATATATTTATTTCGTTCTTTTATTAACAAACATTGCATTAATGCATCGAAGTATCGGTATTTCTCAATTATTACAGATATTACATATGTAATTAAAAGTATCCGTAATGTAATTTACTAAGGAAATTTTGTATCTCCGCATCCAGGAGATATTCGATGCATCGATTAACAGTTGAGATATGAGCAGAGAGTTCAATAGACTTTTTTCTTTATTAAGAATGCCGTTTCCTTTGTTGAAAGGATATGCATCCTTTTTTAAGTGTAGCGGTTCTGAACGTTGGGCATTCACTTTATTTTACCAGAAATTTATACTTTCATTGATTCGGGCAAAAATATAGGCGGGGCGGGACATGCTTCACAAGTAACCAATCATGTAACCTTAACCATTATGTGCTCCGGAAACTAAAAGACTGCTTCCTGTCCTTTGCCTTCTGGTGTGTTGCAAAGCGAGGGACATATGGCAACTTAAATTCCTCTTCTCACATGCAGCAACCACGGAGGCAATGCCTGGTGTTAGCGAAAATGCCGGATCTCAGTCCCTCTTCGATGACAGTGAAGGCATGAACCAAAGCTACGTGGCTTCGGAAGCTTCAGCAATGGGTAAGGAAGACTTATAAAGTTATGCTTGACGGCCATGTTTTCCAAACGTCCTGTTGTTGGTTTAGTAGGAATATCATGTTAATGATATCCTTACAAACCATACCAGTGTAAGCTTAACATAAATAAAATAAAGTACTGCCTTTTAAATAAATTATGTCAATTTCAGACTACCAATCTACTGACGGATGTGAACCATCCACTTCTGGCTGTTCTTCTTCCCAGAGTCCACAAGCAATATTAACTGAACGGCGTGGTAAAAAAGGTATGTTCTTTGCTGATTTTTAGATTGTAAACCTAACAGGAATAAATTGCCTTCATTAACCACTCTAGTGCTACTGATTAATTTTGCCAAAATAAACTATTTGGTAACTAATAAAACACTGAGCTATTACAACTCCAGTACTTTAATTTCTGGAGCAAATAGCTGTGGGGTTTTCTCTGTAAACACAACTATTACATTTAATGCATTAACATGCTGGAATTATTAACATCTATATTTTTAAATACTATATGATTTTTGTTTTAATGTTTCTTAACTATTATGTAAATGGATAATCCGTTAGAGAGTTCACTGTGATTTTGACCTAACACCTCATTTAAACACAGCTAAAAATTATGTTTTATATTCTCCTTATTTATTTCAGACTCAGTGGAAACAACAAACTATGAAGCCACGCTTGATCCAGCAACCAGGCTTGCATTACTAAGGAAAAGGAAGCAGAGATCTACTGCAGCAGCACGCCTGGACAACACTCTAAATGGTTTTGTGGACTGGGTTAAGTCTTCGGATGACAGGAAAGAGTCTACACTAAATGCTTGGAACCACCAGGACATGATGTTCCAGAAGCAGGTTATTGACAATCTAAGGGTGGCTTCAGATTCTCTTGCTAGACTAACCCAATTTTTAACAAATTCAGGGACTAAAAAAAAGGTTTACATGGAAGGAGAAACATCAAATATAGGTCAACACACTAAAAATCAATGTAAAATCATGCTCTCCAATGGTTCCCCAAACACTGATAATGTAGAGAACAGTGATTCTGATGGAGATTCAACTGGGACCACAGGGTCAGGAACAGCCTCCGAGCTGGAGAGTGACACTGAATGCTCAGTATCGCTCCTGCCCTCTAGGTCTTCAGCTTCCAATGTTTCCCTTGGAAAACCAAAAAAAGGAGCAACAGATCAGGGAGGTAAACAAGGGAAAAAGCTACTGCAGGGCCAAAAAAAAGCCCAATGACTAGTACTCAGAAGCAGGGAGCAGTAGAACCTGAGTTCCCAGTGTCACCGTACCTAATTGTTAAGCAGGAGAGTGCTACTGAGAACATTGGTTCCAGAAAGTTAACCCCACCCAAAAGAAGACGTATCAAGAAAAAAATATTTTCACCCTAGTTGATTATTTTATCTACTTTGAAGTAATAAAATAGAACGCCATAGTTGGGAGTAGGGACAGAATACCCAGACCCTGGTTTTTAAATGAGAACTGCTGAAGTGCTTCACATTTAAAGCAAGTTCACTTACAGTAAAACCAAAATCAGCAGTACAACAATAATCTAGCAAATATATACTTTTGTGTGTGTTTTTAGCTTTAATTATTAAGCCTTTCTCTGATGTTTACAGTACAGGTGTATGCTCTGTAAGGAATGCATTTCTAGGATATTTTAAATCACTGGGTATTCTCCCCCTTCACTCACGCAAAATACACTAACCCAGACAACAGAAGAAACAGAAACAGAGATGATTTTTTTAACAAACTTTTTATTTCTATCCACTCATTAGGTAAAGTATAGGTATGTGCACTTTACTGTTATTTGGAGTACTTAAAAGTAAACTTTTTAAGAGGAGAAACTGCCCTCTACCTGTTCTACATTTGGATGCTGGTCTCCAATGTAGGTAACAGTGGTCTGTGCTCTTTTACAAGACAACAAAACTTATACTTTAAAAGCACAGATAAGCTAGAAAGTACTTTTAAGTTATTTGCTCTAAACAGAACGAAAGGACATTGGTAATGAGATTCCTTAACAGATTCAAATACACATTCTTTTCTCCACATTACTTTACTTGGATACTTTATTCAGCAAAAGTTTGTGGGCCCAACCAATCAACAGTTAAAAGGCAGAGAAAAAAGTAAATGCTTTGATACTTAGAAGTCAGATTCATCCATCTTTACTCTAAGAGACTAGGATTTTCAGTGGTTTTTTGTGTCCAGGTTTAAGGACGTAAGTGTGAGGCTGCAAATTCTTCTGCCTGATACCTACTTAAACAATATTTAAAGCAGTAGAACAAGAACAACATTTAAAGTGCATCAGTAAATACCCTATTTAGTGGGAAAATTGTTCAAAGTGCACAAACAAGAACTAGAGAAAAATCAAATTAAGCAGCCCTAATATTTTCTTAGGAGCTTATTTATAAATAAAAGTTGTAAATATAAGTAGCACATTCACAGATATGGCAAAAAAGAGTACACCCTGGGATGGTTCTTGGCACCAAAAAAGCCCTTTTACACGTGATTCAAGGAAAATTTGGCAAAAAAAAAAAAAGTGTTCATTCCCCCCTAAATTGTTCATGAAAAAAAAGAAATTTTCATCGCCTTCGGCGCCTTCTCCTGGCTGGAGCTCCTCCTCTATTTCCTGGGAGAACTATTTCTTCTAGAGCGGCTATTCTCTCAACCGCTTGTTGAAGAGCAGCCACCCAGTTCTGATGTTCAGCGCGGGTTACTGGTTGCAGCATAATGTCCAGCGGTTGATCCTCTTGTATCTCTGAAAATAAGAAAATTATATTTATTTATTGTTAAAGAACAGTCTAGTATGTGTACACACCTTACTGAAGCCCACAAATGACTCTCACACACCTTCATGTTCAACCTGTTGTTCCTGCACGTTGCCTGGAACATTCTCCAATGGCTGTTCTTCTGGACCTGCACCTTGATTTGCATGGCCTTGACCCTCTTGCTCCACTGGTGGTTGGAAATCCTGAGCCATTGCCTGTTCCTCGTCTTCATCTGAGTCATTGGCCTGTTGCTCCAATGCTTCCCTTCGGTTTGCTTGCCTTTGAGGCCTGAGATCACCACCCCTGTGGCCATGCCTCCTTCCTGGTCCAGCTCCTATTGAGACATAAGTGTGAAATACTTTTATATTGCTATTTGGCCCTGCAGTTACATTTTTTTAAGAATGCTACATCAGTGCATGCATGCTTTATTGTAGTCTAAGATATCCTTTCCAGAACTTTTATCTCAAGATATGATTTGTACAGCTTTGGTGTTCTTTTTTTTAATACAGAACATTTACTAGAGGGTCCCAGTTTTAAAGGAAATGGTTTTAAAAGGCAGTTCAGGTATTTATTGGGAGCAAACAACCTTTTATAATTATTACCAGCTTTACTGTATGGTAATCTAGAGTTTCATCAACATTACATCAAAATTTGCCTTGAAACAATAATATATTTGCCCCTAAGACTTTTCATATTACACTGCTAGGTGTTTTTACACATAATAGTTAAGCCAAAAATTACTAATGTTTTTAAAAGACAGTTTGTATGA
Organism: Phrynocephalus versicolor; assembly: GCA_023846285.1. NCBI lineage: Eukaryota > Metazoa > Chordata > Lepidosauria > Squamata > Agamidae > Phrynocephalus > Phrynocephalus versicolor. The sequence continues at coordinate 1,437 of JAHTLZ010000586.1, read as the reverse complement.
CTTACCCAAAGGAAAAAGATGCTGAGGGTCGGGCCTTCCTGCTTGAATCCAGAGTTCCAACAATTGATGCCAAAAAGCTGATTGCTGTCCCTCTTCAGCATCCTCTCCAAAATAGAACAGTGCCCTATTGAAGTTCTGTCTTATCGTTTTAAATTTCGATCTTATTTGCGTGGCATTTCTGGCATAGTTTAGCCTTGCCAGCTCTCTTGCAGCCTGCCTGAAAGCCTGCTGGTTTCCTCTGGGGTGCAGATGAAACAGAACTGGGCCCATTTCATTCTCTATAAAAAAATCCAGCAGACTGGACACCTCTGCCTCCGTCCAGTAGCGGCCCCTCCCTCCCTCCATCTCCACAGCAAAGGCCTTGAAATCTTCTGACCAGAACAATAATTTTTCAACTGCACAACTGCTCTCTAAGTAACTCCTAACTCTCCACGGGTGGCTGGGAAAACTTGAGGGGTTTTTATAAGGTTTGGCCTAGGGATCCTGCACATTTCTCTGGAAAATGAAACTAATTTTAACCAATAGGATGAAGGGTCAACGTAGAGTTCACTTGCCAGGTGCCTAGGAGTATGTTTATCTGGCCTTTTACATTGGTAACTTAAATTACTGCAATACTGTACCTGGGGTTGTGTTTTAAAAAGATGCATTTGTCCTATTGCAAGGAATACTAATAGATTTTACAATGCATTTGTTTATGAATACTTTTATTTAGCAGAAACAGTTACCTGCGCTAATTTGCAGAGCTCATGCAAAATACCTACAGATTGATCAGTTCAACCCAGCAACGTTTGGTGAAGGTCAGGAATGGAAACATTTTCTAGCTAGTGCTATGAGTTGGCCATTGTTTCTGGGGGAAAATGGGTGGAGTTTGTAATTGGAAGGCTCCAAGAAGGCCAGCACCTGCCTGCAGATAGCAAGGCTCTTTTGTTTGGAGCCTGATGGCCAGAGAAAGGTGAAAAGTTCATGGCTCAGGACTGACCATTACGAACAATCTTGGAATGTACCACTGCTACTGTTGGGCACAATTGGGGATGTTTATTTGTTGTTATAGTTCGGTGTTACTGTTATAATTTGTATTATTGCATTTAATGGTTATCACAATAAAGTTACAACATTCAGGAATTGATTAAGACCCGGACTGTTTGTTTGAAAAATTTTTTCAATAGCAGCTTTTATAATCAGTGCTATGGAACATTCCTGATCTGCTGAAAGGAAAGCATAGTCATATCTGCTTTTCGATACATCGGTTTCTAAATGTCCGCATAAAAGCTGCTCAGCTATACCGAACCAGTACATTGGTATAACCTTTGACTCATACAATAGTGTTTAAAAATATTATTTTGGCACAAACAATCTCAACTGCTATGAATTCTTCGTCTGCAGGGAGGATGGGGCAGTTTGTATTTTTGGCAGTGAACCCATATCCGCGCTGCCCGT
>JAHTLZ010000585.1:0-12825 GCA_023846285.1 Phrynocephalus versicolor | reverse complement strand
CTAGCCCTCAATAAGAACAAACCAGTTTTAGCTTGTGAACAAGAAGAATATGATTCCCTGCCTCCCCCATATGTCCCTGGAGCTGTACCAGCGCCAAACCCTCCTCCCAACCCAGGGGGTAACCCAGCTCCCCCGTCAGGGCACCCAGCAGATGTTGACCCAAAGCCAGAGTCGCAGCCTGACTCACCCTTGAGCAGAGACTTGGCAGCAGCAGGAGGAAGGGTGAGAGACAAAGAGAAAGAGAGAGGGGGGGAACAAGGGAAGTCAAGAGAAAGAAAGAGAGAGAGAGGAAGAGGAGGCGAAGGTGGGCGAAGCCCCAGCAGAGAGAGTGAAGGAGATGAAGGAGACTGGGAAGATGTGTCCGCCTTTTACAGGCGATTGCGAGGAGACAGAGAGTGGACAGAAGAGGAACATGGAAGAGTGGAGGATTTGTTGAGCAAATATAAGGATAAATTTGAAGTCTCAGACCACCTTTTGAGGGCAGCAGGGGAGAAGGACTGGAAGAAGAGGCAGAGGCACCTTTTGAAGGCACTTGATGCAGCTGACCGCCTGGCCATGGCAGAAGGGGCTCATGCCAATGTGATGCCCCTCAGGCGAGTTTATGACCCCGTCACCCCAGGTCAAAATGCCCCCCGCACCTCCACCATGCAACATATTCCTTTCACAAGCTCAGACATCATAAACTGGAAGAATACTCTTCCTAGCCTGGACGATGACCCAGATCGGGTGTTCAGCACATTGGATAGTGTGTTTAGTGTTTACACCCCAACTTTTGAGGATGTTCAACATCTGCTCCGTGGGCTTTTCACCGCGGAACAGACGAGGAAAATCATAGAGGCAGCTAGAAAGTATTGCACTGCCCAAGGAGATAACCCAGGTCAGGTGAATGCAGCCATCCCCACCACTGTGCCTGATTGGGACTATAATACTGACGGGGGAATAGCCTCTTTGAAAAGATATCAGGCAGCAATCCTCCAGGGGGTCAGAGCAGCGGGGCAGAAAAAGATTAATATGTCAAAAGTGAATGACATCATTCAGAAGGCAGATGAACCGCCAGGAGAATTTCTAGATCGTTTATACCTAGCAATCAGGAAATTCACCCCAATTGATCCCGGAGATACAGGGATGGAGAATATTGTTAAAACTGTTTTGATCGCTCAATCTGCTCCTGATATACGTCGTAAAATTCAAAAGACAGAGAATTTCATGGGGCAGTCCCTATCGTGGTTGCTGCAGTCCGCGCAAAGTACTTTTAATAATAGGGAAGAAGAACAGAGCTTAGTGCCACCAGAAGCAGCATTTTTCACCGTCCTGGACCTCAAAGATGCCTATTTTTGTTGCCGTGTCGCGCCCCAAAGTCAACACCTTTTTGCCTTTCAATGGGAGGACCCCCACACAGGGACAAAGGGCCAATTCTGTTGGACCCGTTTAGCCCAAGGATTCAAAAATTCCGCGACACTGTTTGGGGTAGCCCTAGCTTCAGATTTGGCCTCCTTCCCAAAGAAGAAGGGACAAGTGATTTTACAATATGTAGATGACATTCTGGCAGGAGCAGAGACAAAAGCTGATTGCCAGCAGCTCACCATAGATCTTCTCAATCATTTGGCAGACGCAGGGTACCGGGTTTCTCAAAAGAAAGCCCAAATTTGTCAAGAGACTGTTCGTTACTTAGGGTTTGATATTTCCCGCCAGAAGCGCCAGCTCCGCGAAGAGCGGAAGCAATCTATAATACAAATTCCAGCGCCGACCACAAGAAGGGAGCTCCGTGGATTTCTAGGAGCTGTGGGTTTCTGTAGAATTTGGATACCAAATTTCAGCCTCATGGCTAAACCACTGCATTTGTCCACGCGAGGACCCAAAACGGATCCTTTTGTTTGGGGCCCTGAACAGCAAGAAAGCTTTCTGGCCATCAAAAGAGCTTTGGTAGAGGCCCCAGCGCTAGGTCTCCCAGACCCATCTAAGCCATTTTACCTGTTTTCAGATGAGGAGGAAGGCGTGGCGAAGGGAGTTTTGTGTCAGAAATTAGGCAGTTGGCAGCAGCCTGTGGCATATCTGTCTGAAAAATTAACTCCAACAGAACAAGGGCTTCCATTTTGTATGAGAGGAGTTGTAGCTCTGGCAGCGCTTCTAAAAAAAGCGGATAAATTCACTTTCGGCCAGCCGACTCACTGCATCACCTGCCATGCCGTCTTGCCATTGCTAGACGCCAAAGGGGGATACCATCTTTCCCAAGCCGCAATGATTAAATGTCAGAAACTATTCTCGAGAGCAGGACTGACTTTCCAAACTACTGAGGGTCTGAATCCAGCAACTTTGTTGCCAATTAGCAATCAGCCTGCAGCTCACGACTGCATTCAGACCATGGATGAAATTTACTCATCTCGCCCTGATCTCAAAGACACCCCAAATCCCAACTGGAAAAATTGGTTCGTTGATGGAAGCAGTTCCATAATAGAGGGGACAAGGAGAGCGGGCTATGCCATTGTAGCATTGGATGACACTGTGATTGAGGCACAACAGCTACCCCCAGGGACGTCTGCCCAGCTGGCAGAATTGATTGCTCTAACTCGGGCGCTTGAACTGTCAGAGGGAAGGGACATCAACATTTTTACTGACTCTAAATATGCCTTTTTGACTTTACATGCACATGGTGCATTGTGGAAGGAGAGGGGACTTCTTACATCGGAAGGGAGTTCTGTAGCACACCCTGATATTTTACTAAGGCTTCTTGATGCAGTCTGGAAGCCCAGGAGAGTGTCTGTGATACATTGCAAGGGACACACGGCTGGCTTCAGCCTTGAGGCTAGGGGAAACAGGCTGGCAGATAGGATTGCCAAGCAAGCAGCACAAAGCGATCTGTTATTTGAACTCAGCTTAATTCCCCTGGACATTTTGCCACCTAGTTCACCAGTCTATTCCCGCGCTGAAGAGCAGTTTGCTAGGGAACAGGACTTGTCACGAAATGAGGAAGGCTGGTATGTCATGCCAGATGGACAATTGTGGGTGCCTGAAAGTCTAGCTTGTAAGGTCATACAAAATCATCATGAAGGCACACACCAGGGACCGGACGTAGCTTATCATCACCTTAGCCCCTATTTGTATATCGCCCGGCTACGTCAAATTGCTGCCAATGTATCCAGGCGATGTGTCCTTTGCCAGAAAAATAATCCACGCGTGGGACCACTGCCCCAGCCTGGAGTCCAACACTATGGAAGAGAACCCTTTCAGGATCTACAGATCGACTTTGCTGAATTGCCTCAGTGTGGACAATTTCGTTATTTGTTGGTGGCAGTTTGTACATTCACAGGATGGGCTGAGGCAACACCAACAAAGACAGAGCAGGCTAGTAAAGTCATCAGATGGCTTTTGAGAGATCACCTTTGTCGGCACGGGATGCCCTACTCATTGGGCTCAGACAATGGGCCGGCCTCTGTTCACAAGGTTCTACAGGGGTTAGCAGAAGCCCTACAGATTAAATGGAACCTTCACACTGCATACAGACCCCAGAGTTCAGGTCGGGTCGAGAGAATGAACAGAACTTTAAAGTCTCACTTGTCTAAATTGGTTCAGGAAACAGGGAAAGGCTGGGTGGAAATGCTTCCACTTGCCTTGTTCAGGTCAAGAACTACCCCTTTGAAACAAATTGGCATTTCCCCCTTTGAGCTTGTCTACGGACGGCCTGTTCCTATTTCATATGGAATTCGTCCTGAAAGGGTAGCTTCCTTGACACATGCTAGATATCTTCAGTTGCTTGGCCAGTGTCTCTCTTCTCTACACAGATGGACTCTGGAGAAACTTCCCATCCTGTTACAAGAACCCGTCCACAAGTTTCGAGTGGGAGATTCGGTTTGGGTGAAAGATTGGCAGCACCTTTCTCTTCGTCCGAAGTGGAGAGGCCCATTCGTGATTCTTCTGCAGACCCCCATGGCAGTGAAAGTGGCCGAAATCACCCCTTGGATTCATCATACCCGTGTTAAGTTGACTGTTCCGGAACCAGCAGACGAGGAGGTCCAACCCGAAGACGACCCTGCACCCGAGAGGGACCAGACCGGTGCCGTCCCGCCAGCAGACGACCCAGATGACATCAACCCAGATGACATCGACCCAGATGACATCGACCTAGATGACACCCTGATCCTGAGGGCACCCTGCGTTTGACACTTCAGAGAATCCCGACGCCATCCGCTGATTCTCCCTGCACCTCAGGTTGACAGATTAAAATCCTGTCTTCCTGCCTCTTTCTCCTTTTTCTCTCTATTGTTTTATGGGGGGAGAGGGGGCTTTGCCAGCACCTGACTTTTACTTTGAAGTGAGGCTGACAGACCAGCAACTTCACCCTTTATACCCTTTTCGCCAGAACAGAGAACTAGCTGTTTTTGAATCTGGTGACATCATCACTGTTTTAAGCCCCTGGCAAACGCCAACGTGTGCGAGACTGTACACTTGTGGGTGTTTGCACATATTTTTCTTGAGTGACGAACCAGAAGAGCTCGTCTTGCCTCACACACATACCAGCCCCCGACACCCACCAGGACAGATCGGCGCTTATCTGCGCACAGTGGGCTACAGAGCTGATTCCTATCACCCTGTTACCTGGTCTCGAGGATTGGTTCGTCAATTGGCAAGAGAATATTCTGGGGCCTTTGCAGCCCTGCAGAGAGACACTAATTATTGATTTCTGCTTTTATAGACTATTGTTGTTTATTCTAAAAATGTTTGTGGAGGCACCCATTTGGGTATGGATCGTGGCACCTTTTGCCTTCATAATTTGTATGGTAATCATACTATGCCACTGGAAACACAGACTGTGGGGATTCCCTAGAGTAGAAGGGACCCTAGCTATTTTACTTATAATACCCATTTGCCTTACAGCACCAGTCCAGCCTCAGGTACGAACATGTGCCCCTTGCATAGTGAACACCATGAAAGATGGCAAAGTGACAAGCACTCAGATTTTCAGTACCCAGCAGCCCCCAGAGTGTGAACACGCTGGGACCATTTGTCAAAGTAAAGGCATGGTGTATCACCTTTGCAATGATACTTCAGGCACCTCTCACTGTTATAGGCCTGAAGTCCTGATTCGTTATAATTATTCTGTGTGGGCAGGCATGGCAAAAACTACAGTTCCCCTAAGGAGAAACCCAGACGGTGGGGGACGTCTTCATTACTTAAATTCTACGGTAGTTTTGAAGCAAAGCACTGAGCAAGTTCAACTTGTGTTTAAAGCCTGCACAGTGGCTAACTTTGGTCTAGGACCCTGGTGTCATACTTCAGGCAAGTACTATAACGCAAAAGCCAAATATATATGCCAACCCCACAAAGGATGGAAATTTGGGAATCCTGAAAAGTGGACACCTTGTGAGAGGGACAAGATGGCCGCGAGCAGCATAGACGTTAGCTGAAAGCAGTCCCAGCTAACGTCGATGTATCCCAGGTCCCAAGAGGGCGTTTCCACTCCAAGACGACCCTTCTGGGAGCAGAATCTATCCCAGAACCGATCCAGGGGCACCCGGGTGTGGTTCCCTCTCGGGAGAGAGGTTTAGAACCCCTGGTGGAATTCCTGTGCGGCTGAGACCTTGGGAGATCCGGATGGAAGCTTTGAGCTGCCTCTATTCCTCCAGAATCGTGAGTGGCTTTTCCCATCTGAAAGCCCTTTCAAGAATATAAATCAGCAACTTACCGAAAGAATTTGCCTTTTTTAGTTCCTCTTTCCTGTTTTATCTGTTAATTTCTGCCTTTCGGAGGACTGCAAATTCCAGCTTTCACTTTCATATTCACCTAACTGCAGAAATTTAACTCTTAAGTTCCCAATATATTTCATACTATACTTCTCGGACTCTGTTGGCAAAAGTGGGCACAGCACGCCATCTACTGGATTTTCCCATGTTTGCAGCATCACATATAATTTTTGAAAAGCAGTAAATTGATTAGAAATAAGTCTAATCTCTTAAAGACTTTGTAATTTTCTTGTGAAGAGGTAATCGATTTCCTTACCACCACAAAATAAATCTTCAGTATGAGCAAGACCCCAACTATACAAAAGAAATCTGCTTTTGTTCCCTTGGCCCATTCAGCAACCCACCCAGCAACCATGACTCAACAAACAAGTCAATCAAGCCAATCTGACCAAATCTTAGATGCACTGAAGCAGTTAAATCTTACCCAGGTGAGGATGCTTTCAGATCAGACCGCTGGGTTCTCCAACTTAAGAGCAGAAATGAAAGAGGGCTTTTCAAATGTCGATTCCAAATTAGAAACCTTCGGTAGTCGTTTACAAGCGTTGGAAGAGAATATGAATGTCACTGATTTTCGTCTTGGAGAAATTGAAGCCTCAATGGAATCAACAAGCAAACTGGTTCTTACACACGAAATCGAAGCCTCTTCCAAAATTCTAAGAATCCAAAACCTTACTGTGGATAAAGATGAAAATCTCTACACCATGGTTGGAGACACCCTGGCCACCCTACTTGAGGTACCTACTGAAGAATTCCTTCGCGAGGTAGACGTGATTTACCGTCAACCAACGGCTTATACCAGAAGAAATAAACTCCCTCCTGAGGTAATCGTTAAATTGGTTAGAAGATACACCCGGGATTGCATCCTTAAGGCTACCCAAGACAAGGAGGTGGAAATCAGTAAATCCAAAGTGACAATTCTGAAAGATGTCCCTTGGGAGATTCGTCAATTACGGAAAGAATATGTATTCCTTACCAAACTCCTGCTCAAGCATGACATAAGATACAAGTGGCTCTACCCCCAAGGTTTGTCCTTCCAATGGGAAGGCAAATTACAGAAAATTGAATCTCACCAGAAAGCTAGAGCCTTCGTTGAAAAAAACGCAAAGAAGTTGGGCTACTCCCCTTCCTCTTCTTCACCATCCTCCTCTGAAGATGAGGACATGACCGGAACTCAAACCACTACCAAAGATGACAGCCGTGATGACCAGACCTCGAGACAAGAGACTTCAAAGCACGTTCAAGATTCTAGTGGCGCAGTGGGAGGTGCCAGGCCGAAAAATTATCTCAGGCCAAAATCAGGGAAGAAAAAATATTTTTGGAAGTAGCAAGATGGCCCAAAAAATTCTAACATGGAATATTAATGGTATGAACTCGCCCCAGAAGCGTCGGAAAACTTTCAATTTTCTCCAAAAACAACAATGCTCCATCATCTGTTTACAGGAAACCCATGTACTGAGAAAACATGAACAATATTTAATACAAAACAAACTGGGAAATCTATTTTCCACATCAAATAAAGAAAAGAAGCAAAATGGGGTGGCACTGTATATTAAATCAGAACTCTCCCCAATTCTCTTGGAAAAAGATGAATCAGGCAGATGGATTCTTGTCCAAGCAAAAATCCAATCTAAAGACACAATTATTGCTGGTATATATGCTCCTAACGAGAATCATGGAAGACAAGTATTCTTTGAACAACTGACCCAGAAACTGTTGCAATATGGGAATCACCAGCTTATAATATTGGGAGATTTCAATGCTGTACACACTCCCTCAGTAGACAGGAAAACACCAAAAGGGAAAAAATTCAAGACCTCATCTTCCACACTGCCCAAATCGTTCTTGGATATGTCCGATATCCTCAAACTTCATGACATCTGGAGAAGGAAAAATCCACTAAAAGACGGCTACACCTTCTATTCAAGACAATATGCTTCCTTCTCCCGTATAGATATGTGTTGGGCTACATCTGATCTTCTACTAAATACAAGGGATATTGAAACTTTACCTCGAGTGTTATCTGACCACAATGCCATCTTATGGACACTGAAATCTTCAGGTATGCCTAGGCATTGGAAAATTAACCCAACTCTATGGACTGATAAAGAATTCATCTCAGAGGCTGCTAGAGATTTGAATTTGTATTTTGAAACTAATCTGAATAAGGGCACACCACTCAAAACGGTATGGGATGCCTTCAAGCCATACTTTAGAGGATTCGTTATCCAATTTATGGCAAGACGGAATAAAGAGAGGAAAAAGAAATATGAATCAACTCTTAAAATGATGAAAAAGCTTGAAACGGACTTAATACAAGACCCCCGTAACGATAAGCTGAACAAAGACCTGGCCTCTTGTAGGCATGAACTCAATCTGATCCTGACTGCAGATACAGTGGTACCTTGTATAACAGACAGCTTGTATAACAGAAAATTTGTACAACATAAAAAATTTCGGAGATAGGGGAAATTTGCTTAACATAATTGCCTATGGGGAAAATCCGTACAACATAAAAATGGGATTACTCTGCTTTCAATGCATTCCTATGGGAATTTGTATAAAGGAAAATTTGCTTAACATAATTTCATTTGGAACAAATTAATTCCTTTATACAAGGTACCACTGTATAGCTCACAAAATCAAGTTGGCCAAACTGAACTTTGTGGAGAATGCGAACAAACCAGGTAGATGGTTAGCGTATAGGTTAAAAAAGGTACAATCACAAAAACTTATATTCTCACTCAAAGACAAAGCTGGGGAAACTCAGACAGAGCAATTACAAATCCAAAAAATCATAGAGGAATATTACCAAAGATTATTCAAGCCGGAGATGATTGACAATGATGCTATCTTCCATTACCTTGAACAAGCTAACTTTCCAAAACTTACTGAGCAACAGAGAGCCCAGACGAATGCCCCTATCACAATGATGGAAATAACAGAGGCTATTAATAATCAAAAACTGAATAAAGCGCCTGGACCCGACCAAATACCTGCTATATTTTTTAAAAAATTCTCAGAGACAATTTCTGGAATTATGAAAAACCTCTTTACATCTATATTTGAAGGTGAAAATATACCAGATTCCTGGAAATCATCACACACGACACTGATTCCCAAAGAAGGGAAATCCAAAGATTTGATACAGAACTACCGGCCAATCGCCCTCCTAAATGTGGATTACAAAATTTTTGCAACCATCCTGGCCAATAGATGGCGAATGATTTTACCTTCTTTGATATCACACGACCAGACGGGCTTCCTCCCGAAAAGGCACCTCCAATCCAATATCAGAACTTTTCTCAACGTGTTGGAATATTATGAATCCCACCCCGAGAAGCAAGTAGCTTTTGCATTCATTGATGCCGAGAAAGCCTTTGATAATGTATCCTGGTCTTTACTCAAAACTCAATTAGATTATCTTCAGTGCGGCCACAGAATGTTGCGAGCAATTGAACAAATTTATTCTACCCAAAATACCAGGATTGTAGTGAATGGTCACCTCACAGATAAAGTTAATATACACAAAGGTACCAGGCAAGGATGCCCCCTTTCTCCTCTTCTGTTTATATCCACCCTGGAAATTCTTCTTCATGTAATAAGGGAAAACCCAGACATTCAAGGCTTACAAAATAAGGGAGAAGTTTACAAGGTACAAGCCTTTGCAGATGACCTGATGGTTATCATGGAGAACCCCCAGACTTCCTCTGTAGAACTTCTAAAGACCCTGGAGGCATACTCAAAAATCTCTGGATTAAAGGTGAATAGAGAAAAAACATTGGTTTTAACTAAAAATATGACCCCACCCATGATCGAAAAACTGGTAAATCAATCTGGTTTTCAACATTCTAATAAGGTAAAATACCTGGGTATTACTGTATCTAATCGATGCAACTCTCTACTTAAAGATAATTATGTTAATGTTATTAAAACAATCAAAGCTGATCTTGAAACTTGGTCAAGACTTCAGCTATCCTTAATGGGCAGAATTGCTGCAGTCAAAATGAATGTCTTACCTAAAATGCTTTTCTTATTTCAATCTTTGCCTATATTACCAAACTTTAAGATCATTTCAGATTTGGAAAAAAGTATACGTATATTTATATGGCAAAAGAAAAAAGCAAGGATTAAAAATATTTATTTGCAGGATAGAACCAAATTTGGAGGCTTTGCCCTTCCCAATTTGGCACTATACTACAAGGCTGCTGCCATGACTTGGATTAAAGACTGGATTCTGATGACAAATAAAAGAATACTACAGCTTGAGAGTTATGGCCTTGATAAGGGTTGGCATCACTATATGTGGTATAAGGGAAATCTACCTACCCTCTTTAAAAAGCACTGGATAAGGAATGCTTTAATTAAAATATGGTCATTGATTCAAAAACAATTTTATCTCAAAGCACCTATGTGGTTATCTCCACTGGGAGCAATTTATAGCTCCCAGGCAAGTGAAATCTCAAAAGTTGTAACTTACAGACACCTTCTGAACGCTGACTTCTCATTGAAACCATTAGGGAAACTAGTATCAGAAGGTCATAATCTGGATTGGTGGAAATATCAACAAATATATTCACATTTCAAAGAGCTTTCCAAAGAGGGTGGTTTTATGACTACTGATACCCCACTCGACAAAATACTATCTTCTGGTGACTCAAAGCTTATTAGCAAATTTTATAATACACTGTTAAATGAAAAAATGATTGATACATTGGTTAAAGACTCTATGATTAGATGGGCTGAAAACTTTGGCTATACTATCCATTTAAATAAATGGGACTCCTTGTGGAATACAGTTAAAATCTTTAAATCTATTTCATTTAAGGAAAATTGTTACAAAATGTTTTATAGATGGCACTTTGCACCTCACCGTTTATCCAAGATGTATAACTGTTCACCTAAATGTTGGAAATGTAACTATGACTGTGGAACCTTTTACCATATGTGGTGGACTTGTAAAGAAGCAAAGGCGTATTGGAATATGGTAAAACTTTTCTTAGAAAGCTTTTTGAAAATTAAGATAGAGTCTAGACCAGAACTATTCTTGTTAAATATAGTAGATGTAAATATTTCCTATGACCAGAGATATGTACTTCACCATGTAATTGTTGCTGCAAGAATACTATATGCGAAATTTTGGAAACAACCAAACACGCCAACTGAGAAGGATTTCCACGGAAAGATAAGAGAATGTATCGAAATTGATAAACTTTCTGGCTATCTAAAGGGAGATTACGACGAGATCTTTCGGGAAAGATGGCAAGAAGTAACAAATTTGTTAGTATTGTGATGATATTTGGCAATTTTAGTAATATGTTAAATTACTATCTCTATTTTGCTTGATATACTCAATGAAAATTTTTAAAATTGTACCCCTTCTTCCCTTCCCCGCCCATACTCCTTTTCCTTGTTCCCCCCTTAAAAACTCAATAAAAACCTATAAAAAAAAAAGAAAAGTGGACACCTTGTGAAGCAAGTGCCGCTAGCAAAAGCTGGACGTGTGTGTGTGAACACACAGGAAGGGGTCAGCTTCAACCCTTTACACCCTGTGAACACATAGCATATTTCCGCAGGGGTGACGACAACACTGTGATCCTAGGCATCAATAGAACACATCCTTCCATTGAAGTCTATGGGTTTGGCATAGATGCTTCAGGGTATAACCCAAAGGGGTACATTACGGTTACTCGCACTACTCTGCGAGAGGGGAAAAAGAGGAATCACACCTGGACTGAAGGAGGTAGCGCCTTAGACAGATTGCAGGATGATTCCCTTGAAATCCCAGACATTGCAAAAAATTCTTTTGTTGGATTGGCACAATCAATAGCCACCGAATTGGGAGTTTCAGATTGTTATGTTTGTGGCGGTACCAACATGGGCCAAGCTTGGCCATGGGAGGCTATGGAAATCAACCCGGAATTGTTCAATAATTTGTCCCGGATGGGAAATTTCACCACAAGGGATTATCCCCAAAAGTTAGTATGGACTATTTCCACTGAGTTGGTTGGTCAAGTGTGCTTCTCACAGGAGGGCACCATCCCTGTAGGTTCCTTGGCTTGCCTAGGGACTTGGGAAAAAGGTGCCTGGAAGTCACCCTCAGGTATGCCGCCACCTGCAAAACTGACCGGTGCGCTCCTGTCCTACATTTATTCAGACCTTCCCGTGCCTTGGGAAGCTCCCATAAATTTATACTGGATATGTGGTAGCTTTGCTTATGAAATGCTGCCAGCCAGCTGGTCTGGCTCCTGTGTCCTAGGGTTCATAAAACCCTCATTTTTCCTAATTCCTACAGCACCACAACAATCCCTTGCCGCTCCCGTGTATGGCCCCTTGTCCAGAGAGAAGCGGGGAAGCGTAAAGCAGGAGGGAACACCTTTTGAAGGTTTTGACTGTAAGCATCCGGATCAATACCATGGGGACACATGGGATTCGGAACGCATCATTTGTGTTTACGGTCCTGCCACCTGGGCCGCAGATGGGAGCTGGGGATATAGGACCCCTATTTACATGCTTAATCGAATTATCCGCTTACACGCAGTTTTAGATTTGGCGGGGCAGCGCATCTCTTCCGCACTCACCGCACTTGCCGTTGCCACTGACAAATTGCGGACAGCAGTCTATCAAAATAGGCTCGCTCTCGACTATCTGTTAGCGGCGGAAAACGACGTGTGTGGTAAGTGGAATATGACGAACTGCTGTCTCGAGATTGACCCGGTTGGTGACGTCATAAACCAACTTACCACAGAAATCAAACAACTCACAGTTAACCCTGCTCAGGAATGGAAAGGGTTGCAGTTAGGCTGGTTGCAAGACCTCCTCCCGGGAGGTTGGCTTAAAGCCATCATTGGTATGATAGTTGCCCCATTATGTATTCTGCTTTTGATATGTTTACTCGCCCCTTGCTTGATCAAGTTCCTTCAAACTTCTATCCTTCGCATGGTGGCAAAGCGCGCTGCACCAGAGATGCTCGCGCTGTTGCAAGACTATGACAGAAGTCGAGAACAACAGCCTTTGGGTAATTTACTGCCGTAAATTCCCAAAACTCGTTCAGGGGGGAGTGAAGGGTATAGATCAAGCATATATAGCT
>JAHTLZ010000583.1:0-10658 GCA_023846285.1 Phrynocephalus versicolor | reverse complement strand
CCCCTCAGGCGCCTTTTTTCCAGACTAAAGAGCCCCCAATGTTTTAGCCTTTCCTCATAAGGGAGGTGCCCCAGCCCGGTAATCCTTTTAGTCGCTCTCCTTTGGCCTTCGAGCCCAACCTCTCTCCTCAAGGCAGGAATCCAGATCAAAGCAGAGCCAACAGGTGGTGGTCTGGAGACTTCGGCTGCATTGATCACGTTTTCATTCATATATAGGCCGTTACTTCACGAGGCTCCTCGCTTCGGAGCGTCATTGCCTTCGATCTGAATTCGAAGGCGATCACGTGGTCTCCCTTCGCCCCCACCCCCTTTCCTATGTACTCACGCGGGCAGCTTTTCCGTTCGAATCTAGAATGACCTCACGAGCTCCATTCGCATCCAACCACTCATGTTCTTTGCCCGTTTCCCGCGATCTCCGCTTTTTTAAAAAAAAAAGGAAACGGTGTATCGATGCATCGATGCTTGGCTGTCAGTTACGGCGAAGCGCTGTAAATGTGTGACTCTTTGCTTCATAATTATTACTTATATTATAATTTCCATTGGGGGGGCTCCTACAACTGCTGTTCCCCATCATGGTCACTAGGTGGGCTATCGCACAACGATTGTACTTCTTCGTTCAAAGGTCCTCCAGGACACTGGAGTAACCCCCTCCTTACTCCCTAGAGTAGACACCAAGCCTCTTCCGCCTTCTTTCTGCCATTCTCCCGGTACCATGCCTCCATCGCGTTCTTCTGCCCGCCTGCAGAAACTCCATAGGTATACTCCATACATTATTGCTGTGTTGCACAATGTCAACTCTTTGTTGAGCACTGTAGCTTTGTTACTTCTGAGAAAGGGAAGACGCGTTTTTCGACGCAGAGTGCTATTTGGCGAGGCGTTGAGGGCATGCAACGCTTTGATATGGGTTACTTCGGCTTGGATGAGAAGCTCGCCTCGAGAGAAGCTTTTCTGGTGTTACCCAGGACGTTCTCAGTGGTTTCACGACACGGTGCTTCAGCTTTGGGACGATCGCCAGTGGTTACAAAACTTCCGTATGACTAGAAGAACACTTTTTTGGGTGGCAGACAAGCTGCGTCCGTTTCTGATGCGCAGGGACACAGTTATGCGCTCAGCTGTCCCAGTGGAAGAGAGAGTGGCAATCGGCGTGTATTTTTTGGCAAGCCGTTCTTGCTACAGAACCATCGCTCTAGTATTCCAGAAAGGAAGCTCAACTGTTGCAAGCATTGCAATCGAGGTTTGCCTTGCAATGGAACACGTTCTTCTTAAGGAAGAGGTCCGCCTGCCTGACTTCAATAAGGTAACCTGCTTTCGGTCATCCCAGTCTTTACTTGTGTTCTGAACCAGCGCCTTTACGGTTTAGGAAATTAATGATTCTTAATTTTTTTTCTCTGTTTCTACAGATGACATCATCTATGAAAATCTTCGGGTTCCCACATGCTATAGGTTGTATCGACGGAACGCACATTCCGATAAGCCCCCCGAAATTGCAGGGGCCTGCTTACTTTAACAGGAAATCATTTCATTCTGTATTGCTTCAGGCTGCTTGCGACGGAGAGGGAATTTTTTTCTCTATGTTGACTGGTCATTCAGGTGTTAATCATGATGCCCATGTGTTCAGATCATCTATGCTTTTTAGTCGGATGGAGGAAGGAACCCTAATACCTGGCAGTCCTATGTTCCACTATGCAGGGGTGTCAATACCTCCCATTATATTAGGGGATGGTGCCTATCCATTGTGTAAGTGGCTAATGAAGCCCTTTGCTGTTACTAGAAATGACAGGGAGCGCCACTTCAATAAGGTTTTTAATCGCTCAAGATGCGTCGTGGAGAGAGCATTTGGGCGCTTGAAGGCCAGATTCAGACGTCTGTCTGTTAGGATTGAGGCTCACATAGAGAACGTTAATTCAATTATTGCCTCTGCTGTGATTCTACACAATATATGTGAACGAGAAAACCATGACATACTTGATGATGAACAACATTCCATACCCCCACCTGAACCACAGGAGGAGTGTGAAATAAATGACTACCACAGATCTGGAACTGCACGTGCAGAGGCTGAGGCGGTTCGTAATGCTATTGCGGAGTACCTGTTTACCCATGTGAAGTGACATGGGCGCAAAATAATAAGTTCATGTACTCTACCTCACTATTTTATGTTACACTTTCATTTGCAGTAGAATTGTGAGGCTTTACATTATTGGTTACTCCTGTAAAATTCCTTCCGTTAATAAATGTTTCTATTTGATTTGCAGTACTTTCCTTTAACTTAAGTGCGAAACACCAGTAGGTTTGGCAAACTACTACACCGGCTATGCAAAAAGAATGCCTGACAGGGGTATTTGCTTCAAGGTTACACAATAATCAGCAATAAACCTAGCAAAAAAACCAAGGCACTGGACCAAATTGATAGCAGTTTCTGAACGCATAACATCGAAAAACAAATAATGCCTTGACTAAGGGTTCATCTGCCCTGTTGTATGTCACTTTAGAAAACATGCCTTTCAGAGAGGCCCCCCTTATAAGAAAACATTCCGATGTTTTATTCTTGTAACACCTCCCTCTTCATATGCAGAGTACGGCTGCCAGAGTAAACTTAAGAAGGAAGTATCACATTACAGTTCCCACTGCAAGCATTTTATGGCCTAATGGCTCTGAAGGAAAGCCAAAAATAAACTGTTTGTGTTGCCTTTAGCCAGCTAGGGAAAGTAATCGCATATTTTTTATCCATTGCTGTTAGCTTCTGAGGAATAAATCAGTTTATAATGCATTACAATGAATTCCTTGGTTTTACAGTGTATTTTTCTTTACACTTACCGCACAATACTATTAATTGCTTTGGGTTAACAGAACACAGTGTCAATAGCATACTTTGCATTAATACATTATTTCGGTACTCATTCCTAGACCAACATGATACCAAGACTGGAAAGATGTGAAACTTTTCTTGCTGTGCTATGGCAAGTAAACCAGCAAATAACAAACTTACTTCCATTGAGTCAGCAGTACTTTGCATAGGCAAAACGAAAGTTAATGAAACATTTCGGCACCACATCCTAGCCAGCTGAGACACAGGACAGGGTGGCCCTTTGTAATCAATCACCCATCCCCCTTCCCAAATTGAGATCACCTTTCTGTTGAAATGCTAATAAAGGGAGCCAAAAGGTGCAAGGGAAGGAAGTTAGCACTCAGGCAACTGAGTGCAGTTGCTGGTGTCCTTTCAAACAGAAGGATTTCCCTAGAAAAATAATTTAACAAGGCAGCTATAGGGATGGATTCTGAGGACAACTCAGAGAATTGCACAGCCATTTCTGTTCATTCCAAAATTAAGAGAGGGGTTATTTGGGGAAACGAGGAGACTGCAGCCTTAATTAAGGTTTGGGGTGAGGCGGAGATAAAATATGCTTTGTCTTCCCTCAAAAGGAATATTGAAATCTATGAGGTGATTTCAAAAGAATTGCGAAAGATTGGATTTTTTAGAACTGGAACGGAATGTAGAACTAAATGCAAATCGCTTCGAAAACTGTACAAACAGGCTGTACTTCAAAACAGTACTTCTGGAGCTGGGCGTGCAAAATTTATTTGGTACGAAGAAATGGCAAACATTTTTCGAACAGACACCTCAATTCACCCATTGCGGACAACCGAGAGCGAGTCCAGCGGGAGCACTGGTAAGTATTGACTAAGTTCCATTTTATATATACCGAAAAATACGTCACGTTCCCTGTATTTCACAGAGAAATATTATGTTACTAATAGTAACTCTATTAATATACCCAAGTACAGTTACTTGGTTTCAGAACACGTTGAGTGTTTCGATAAAACGAAACACCGAGGGAACGGGAATACTTGTAAATCTTTCGAATATATTGAGGGATGACTTTAATTTCCCTATTATATATTGATTTCGTTGTTGGATAAACAAACATTGAAAAAATGCATCGATGTACCGGTATTTCTTTATTATTACGGAGATTACATATGTAATTAAAAGTATCCGATTTGTAATGCTACACCTTAGTACAGACATTTGTTTTCAGAACTCGTTGTGTCCTTCGATAAACCGAAGCAACGAGGGAACGGGATGACTTGTAAATCTTTCAGATTTATGGACGGATGCGTTTAATTTCCCTCTCATAAATTTATTTCGGATTTTGATTTACAAACATTGAAAAAGTGCATCGATGTATCGGTATTTCTTTATTATTAAAGAGATTACATATGTAATTAAAAGTATCCGAATTGTAATTTACTTATGATACATTGTATCTCCACATCCCAGAGATATTCGATGCATCGAAAAACGACCGAGATAAAAGCAGGAAGTAAAGTAGACATATTTATCTTTATTATAAATGAAGTTTGCTTTGTTGTAAGATTATGAATCCATTTTGAAGTATACCGGATCTAAAATTTCCTTGATTCGGGCAAAAAATAAGTAGGGGCGGGACATGCCTCAGAAGTACCCAATCATGTTACCTTAACAATTATGTGCTCCGGAAACTAAAAGACTGCTTCCTGTGCGTTGCATTATGGTGTGTAGCAACGCGAGGGAAGTACAGTAACTTATATTCCTCTTCCCACATGCAGCAACCACGGAGGCAATGCCTGGAGTTAGCGATAATGGCGGATCACAGTCCCTCTTCGATGAGAGTGAAGGCATGAGCCAAAGCTACGTGGCTTCGGAAGCTTCAGGAATGGGTGAGGAACACTTTTAAAGTTATGCTAGCAGGGCTGGCCATTTTATCAAAACGTCTACTAGTCGGATTATTAGGAATGTCATGTAAATCATATCCTTACAGACCATGGTAATGTATTTTAAACATAAACAATGTAAATTACTGCCTTTTAAATAAATTATTTTAATTTCAGAATACCAATCAACAGACGGTTGTGAACCATCCACATCTGGCTGTTCTTCTTCCCAGAGTCCCCAAACAATATTACCTGAACGGCTTGGTAAAAAAGGTATGTTCATTTCCAATCTAGAGATTTTAAACCTTTATAGAAATAATTACCTTTATTAACCGGACTACTATCACTGAGTGATTATGCACACCTAAACGATTAGGTGAGTAATAAAACACTGAGCTATTAAAACTAACTTAATTTGAATAATTGAGCAAGCTGCCGTGCGGTTTACTCTGTAAATACTAATATTACATTAAAATACTTTAAATTCTTGAATTATTAACATCTCTAATGTTAAATATTTTTTTTTAAATTTTCAATATACAGATTTGATAATGGATAATTTTGTACACTGCATAACAATTAATGTTAAATTATCCTTATTAACTACAGACTCTGCGGGAACAACAAACTATGAAGCCACGCTTGATCCTGCAACCAGACTTGCATTACTAAGGAAAAGGAAGCAGAGATCTACAGCAGCAGCACGCCTGGACAACACACTTACTGGTTTTGTGGACTGGGTTAAGGCTTCGGATGATAGAAAAGAATCTACACTAAATTCTTGGAACCACCAGGATATGATGTTCCAGAAACAGGTTATTGACAATCTAAGGGTGGCTTCAGATTCACTTGCTAAACTAACCCAATTTTTAACCAATCAAGGGGCAAAAAAAAAGGTTAACATGGAAGGAGAAAAAAACCATAATGAACAACACACTAAGAACCAGACAGAAATCCTGCTCTCTAATGGTTCCCCAAACACTGATCATGTACAGAACAGTGATTCTGATGGTGATACAACGGGGACCAGTGGCTCAGAAACTGCCTCTGAGCAGGAGAGTGATACTGAATGCTCAGTATCACTCCTGCCCTCTACGTCTTCAGGTTCCCTTATTTCTTTTGGTAAACCAAAAAAGGGAGCAACAGTTCAGGGAAGCAAACCAGGGGAAAAAATTATGCAGGACCACAAGAAAAGACCAATGACTAGTACTCAGAAACAGGGAGCAGTAGAACCACATTTCCCTGTGTCACCGTATTTGATTGTAAAGCAGGAAAGTGGTAGTGAAAACATTGTGCCCAGAAAATTAACCACACCAAAAAGAAGACGTATCAAGAAGAAAATATTTTCACCCTAGTTGCTTACTTATTCTATTTTGAGTAAATATGTGAACATGCCAAGGTTGGGAGTAGGGACAGAACACCCAGGCCATGATTTTTAATGGGAAAATTGCTGAAGTGCTTCACATTTGAAGCAAATTCAGTTACAATTAAAAGCAATAACTGCAGGAAAACACTAATCTACCTCTGTAAGGCATGATTTTCAAGGAAATTTAAATTCACTGTGTATTCTCCCCCTCAACTTATCCATAATGAACTAACCCAGAGTACATAAGAAACAGAAACTTTGATGATTTTTTTAAAAAACTGTTTTATTTCTATCAACTGAATAGGCAAAGTATAGGTTTGTGCACTTTTATGTTATTTTGAGTACTATAAAGTAAGATTTATGAGAGGAGGAGCTGCCCTCTACTAGTTCTAACAATGAATGCTGCTCTCCTGTGCAGGTAACACTGGCCTGTGGTCTTTTACAAGACAACAAGACTAATACTTTCACAGCACATAAAAGCTGTAAAGTACTTTTTAGGCAGTGGCTATTAGAAGAAATAATGTACATTGCTAATCAGATTGCTCAACAGATTAATATATTCATTCCAACTATAACCTAAGAGACTAGGATTTTCAGTGGTTTTCTGTGTCCAGGTTAAAGGAATTACGTGTGAGGCTTCATATTCTTCGGCCTCATACATACAGAAACCTTTTTTAAAAAATACAACTAGAACAGCATGTTAATTGCTTCAATTAGTACCGTATCATGTCTTAAAATTGCTCAAAGTGCACAAAGTAGAACACCAGAAAACTAAAAGTATTCAGCCGTTATATTTTCTTAGGAGATTATTTATAAATAAAACTTGTAAATATTGCTAACACAGTAACATTAAGGCACAAAAGGATAACCCCAGGGAACGTTGCTGGGTACAACATCAGTCCTTTAACACGTGAGTCAATGGAATATTTTGGCACAGGAGAACCAGTGTACATCCCCTAAATTGTCCAATAACCCCAAAAAAAGGCTTCATCGCCTTCGGCGTCTTCTCCTGGCTGGAGGTGCTCCTCTGTTTCCTGCAAGCACGATTTCTTCAAGAGCAGCTATCCTCTCTATTGCCTCTTGAAGAGCAGCAACCCAGTTCTGATGTTCTGCGCGGGTCACTGGTTGCTGCATAATGTCCAGCGGTTGATCCTCTTGTAGTTCTGAAAAGAAGAAAAAGATATTTATCTTTTGTAAATTAACGGTCTATTATATGTACACACCTTAGTGAGGCCCACAAATGACTTTTACACACCTTCATTCTCAACCTGCTGTTCCTGAACGTTGCCTGGAACATTCGCCAATCCCTGTTCTTCGTGACCTGCACCTTGATTTGCTTCCCCTTGACCCTCATGGACCACTGGTGGTTGGAAATCATGGGCCATTGCCTGTTCCTCGTCCTCATCTGTGTCATTGGCCTGCTGCTCCAAATCTTCCCTTCTGTTTGGGTGCCTTGGAGGCCTTAGAGCACCACCCCTGTTGCCATGCCTCCTTCCTGGTCCAGCTCCTATTGAGACATAAGTGGGAAATAGTTTTATATTTCTATTGTTCACTGCAACTCTAAGATGTCCTTGTCAGAAGTTTTATTTCTATATATCTGTTCTAAAGCTTTGTTGTTTCTCCTTTTTATCCAGGATATTTACTAGAGGGTAACAGTTTTAAAGGGAATGTTTTTAAATGTCACTTCAGCTATTTATTGGGAGCAGACCATCTTTTAATATTTTAGCCTGCTTTGCCGTTTGCTGATCTAGAGTTTCAGCATAATTACATCAAATCTAGACTTTAAACCAAATTATATTGGCCCTTAATACTTCTCAGATTACACTTTTAGATATTTAAACATGTCATACGTAATTCAAAAGTAGTAACGTTTTTAAAAGAAAGTTTGTATAACTTACCCAAAGGAAAAAGATGTTGAGGGTCAGGCCTTCCAGCTTGATTCCACAATTCCAATAATTGAGGCCAAAAAGCTGTTTGCTGTTCCTCTGCTGCATTCTCTCCAAAATAAAACAATGCCCTATTGAAATTTTGTCTAATAGTTTTAAATTTAGATCTAATTTGGTTGGCATTCCGGGCATAGTTTAGCCTTGCCAGTTCTCTAGCAGCCTGTCTGAAAGCCTGCTGGTTTCCTCTTTGGTGGAGATGAAACAGAACTGGGCCCATTTCATTGTCAATAAAGAAATCCAGCAGACTGGACACCTCCGCCTCCGTCCAGAACCGGCCCCTCCCTCCCTCCATCTCCAAAGAAAAGGCCTGGTTATCTTCTGACAAGAAAAATAATTTTTTCCCTGCACAACTGCTCTCTAAGTAACTCCTAACTCTCCACGAGTGGCTGGGAAAAGTTGAGGGGTTCTTATAAGGTTTGTCCTAGGGATCCTGCACATTTCTCTGGAAAATGAAACTAATTTTAACCAATAGGATTAAGGGTCACCGTAGAGTTCACTTGCCAGGTGCCTAGCAGTATGTTTATCTGGCCCTTTACATTGGTAACTTAAATTACTGCAATAATGTACCTGGGGTTGTGATTTAAAAATATGCATTTGTCCTATTGCAAGGAATATTAGTAGATTTTACAATGCTTTTGTTTAAGAATACTTTTATTTAGCAGGAACAGTTAACTGTGCTATTTTGCAGAGCTCATGCAAAACACCTACAAATTGATCAGTTCAACCCAGCAACGTTGGTTGAAGGTCAGGAATGGAAACATTTTCTAGCTAGTGCTAAGAGTTGGCCATTGTTCCTGGAGGAAAATGGGTGGAGTTTGTAATTTGCAGGCTCCAAGAAGGCCAGCACCTGCCTGCAGATAGCGAGGCTCTTTTGTTCGGAGCCTGATGGCCAGAGAAAGGTGAAAAGTTCATGGCTCAGGACTGACCATAACGAACAATCTTGGAATGTACCACTTCTAATGTTGATCACTATTGGGGATGTTTATTTGTTGTTATAGTTCGTTGTTACAGTTATATTTTGTATTATTGCATTAAATGGTTATCACAATAAAGTTACAACATTCATGAATCGATAAGCACATGGACTGTTTGTTTGAAAAGTTTTATCAGTAGCTGCTGTTATAATCAGCACTATGGAATATTCCTGATCTGCTGAAAGGGAAGCATACTCATATCAGCTTTTCGATACAGCGGTTTCAAAATGTCCGCATAAAAAATGATTAGCTGTACCGAACCAGGACATTAGTATAACCTTTGAGTTCTACAACTACAATAGTGTTTTTAAATATTATTTTGCCCTAAAGAATGGGGGGAGATCCAGCAATGGTTTTCCTATGGCCAATGCTATTAATTCTTCGTCTGCAGGGAGGATGGGGCAGTTTGTATTTTTGGCAGTGAACCCATATCCGCGCTGCCCATGTTCCAAGCATTAAAAAAGGGGTTTCGAGGCTTCAAGCGGAGAGACGTCAACAGCAATAAATTCTTCGCCTGCAGTCTTAATTGCCGTTCTGGGGGGGGTTACTCGGGGTGAGAGGAGCGGGGGAAGATCCACCAGCGCTTGAAAGCGGCAGGCGGAGAATGTTTATTTTAAAAGAACTCTGCACATGGCCAGAGGCACTGGCTATCAGCAAGGCTAAGGGGGCTAAAATGGAAGGAAGGGGCAGTTTGAATTTTTGGCAGTGAACCCATATCCGCGCTGCCCGTGTTCCAAGCATTAAAAAAGGGGTTTCGAGGCTTCAAGCGGAGAGGGTGTATGGCAAAAAGTTTAAAAATTATCGGCGGTTCCTTTCCAAACGCGACGTCCCGGAAACGAAGCCGTCAGTGCCAACGAGTACTAAAAGGAGTATAAACAGCCTTGACCGGCTTTTCAGAACGCCACCCCATGGATAAAGGAGCAGTAAACACAAAAACAGATTGGGCTGGCAGGGGAAAACAGAGACACCTGGCGTTTGTTTTTAGAACAGGAAAAGGATGTATTTGGAACCGGGGTACAATTAAAAACTTGCTTTAACAACAAACAAATATGGTTTTTTCCGGGGCAGACCGCAGCAACAAATCTCCGACGGAACGATGTATCGATGCATCGATATTTCGGATGGCGAAAAATCCAAAAAAAAAAAAGGGGGGGGGGAAACCTAAGTCCGCACGCGGCGCTGGGTGCGAGGCGAGAAGCGAAGCGACGAGATTCCCGTCCTCCGCCAGGGGCATCAGTTGCCCCGCTTGGAGCACGCTAAAGGGGGCGTGGTCGGGGTGACGTCGAAGCCAAAAGGGAGGAGCGTGCGGACTGAAGCGGTCGGTTCGCAGGCAAATGACGGCTTACCGCGAACCGAACCGCTCGTGAAGTAACGGCCATATTTGACCTGCATGGCATTTTCCGTAGGGGAATTCATGGCACGTGTTGTTTCCCCCAGAAACCACTAGATGGACTCAAAACCTGTGCTAAGTTAACTATGTGCTCCAGATTACTCCTCCAAGGCTTCGCTGTAGAAAAAAAGAAAGAAAGAAAGAAAGAAAGAAAGAAAGAAAGAAAGAAAGAAAGAAAGAAAGAAAGAAAGAAAGAAAGAAAGAAAATGATTTCTGAGAGTTAGAAGGGTTTTGTTGCGTGATAGTTACTACATGGTGCCTTGTTTCGGAAAAGGAAGCGGGATGGTA
>JAHTLZ010000582.1:0-11880 GCA_023846285.1 Phrynocephalus versicolor | reverse complement strand
TCCACTCATTTAGTCACTTTATCAAAGAAGGCAATGAGATTTGTTTGGCATGTTCTGTTCTTAACAAACCCATCTTGGTTTTTTCCTAGGGTCTTGTAGATCTTCTGCTTGATTATTTTTCCAAATAATTCCGGGAATTGATGTCAAACTGATTTGTCTGTAATATCCTCCATCCACTTCCCCCTTTTTTTGTATGTTCAGAATTCAGAAAATACAGAACATGCAGAAAATTAGGATATGTTGGTCTCATAAATAAACATATCTATATTATCAAAGGCTTTCGTGGCCAGGATCTGAAAATTGTTGTGAGTTTTTCAGGCTGTTTGGTCGTGTTCTGGTAGTTTTTCTTCCTGATGTTTCACCAGATTCTGTGGTTGGCATCTTCAGAGGAAGGAAAGAAAAACTTCTAGAACACAGACAGACTGAAAAACTCACAATAAATATAACATTTATTAAGCACAGCTTGTTACAGCTGCTCATTCACCATACCTGCAAAGGGGAAAAGAGGAAGTTTGCTAGTCTTGATGGAGTGGGTCTATCTCCTGTTCTTCCTCTTTTCCCATGGATGTTTAATATGTATAATTTCAGGAAGTGAGTTCAGAAATGGACTTTCAGTGACTCTAGGAAGGGCTTCCAGGTCTGTGAGATATTTAAGGAGTGGCATTCCCATGTCTGGACCCTCATTGATTTGAACCCAGGTATCCTGATAATCCATCACTCTGCCCATTATGCCATACTGGATATAACTCTGCCCATTACAGATGAGATCCGCTGACATGAGCGGTAACAAACCAGGAACTTTTACAGGAGCAGGTGCTCCATCTGAGCAAGCCCTCCTTTGGTGGCCGAAGGATGTGCCCAGGAAGCCTCTGTGCCTTCTCCTTCCCCTGCAATCTCCTCAATAGAGGAAGGCAGTCTAGAGTAGGACCTTGTTGGTGGCTGCACCGACTCAAGCTCAATTAGCCCCCTTCTCTTAGATCTTCATCCACACCCACGTTAAATACTTTGGCTCTTCTGGTTCCAGCAGCTTTTGCCCCTCTCTGAAATTGACTGATGAAGGTGTTTGGATGAGCAGCAAAACATTTCAATCTCTCAAGAAAAAAGAAGTCCAGTTGCCTTGAATTAACTTCCACCTAGATGACTGAGAATCTTCACAGACACATTGTTGTAGCATTGGTTTTTTAATGTCATGGCAATTCCCACTGTAAGCTGCATTATCTTCAACAAGTTCTTCACAAAGGGGGGGATTTAATATAACAATAAAAGATATGTACTGTTGCTTTAATAATCAAATATAGGAAAAATATAACTACATGTGATGTAAAGTGATCCAGGAATATATAGTCTTCTATTACTATAACAATACCAGAGGTCAGAATTATGGAAACAGAATGATGTGGAGCCCCATCTCATAGTGTACAGCAACTCTTTGGTTGAGAGACTTACAAAACCAGATTTCTCTTCTTGGCCCCATCTGTACCTGCTAATGACCCAAGGCTATTCACAGGCACAGTGAAACTGGAAGGTTTATTGAAAGGACAGCATAGAATTGCTTGTATGCATCAAAACTCAAGAGGCAGAAATTCTAACTAGGCCATTAGAGAAAGAGAATGAATGTCAGATAAAATGAAATGTGGATTACAGGGCCAGAGGAAGCTATTACTGTCACACAACGAGAATTTGACTGATTCTGATCTTTCTAAAATACTGGATTCCTCATAGGCAGGGCTATTTCGGGGTGAATCAGCAGTCTTTTTCAGATCGTCTGACTGAATCTCTTAGCCCACAGGTCCTAGGAAGCTGGGATCACGGGTTGAACAGGAGAGGTGGACCCTAAAGTGGTTGGAGCCACCAAGGGAAGGGGCGCTTGTAGGACCAGTGAAAGCTGGGTTCTTGTCCCCTGAACTTATCCTGAGCACAAACTGGGAGAAAGCCAAAGGCTGGTGATCACCTGGGACACCCTGAAAGGGAGCAGAGGAGAGAAGAGAAGACAGGACCTTCTGTGTGAAATCTCAGATAAAGTTGTCATATGTGGTGATGCCTTGGAATCTGCGCTGAACTAATTTTAACTGAATTACTAGTGAGGAAGAAGCTAGAGAAATTACATTGATCAGACAGTGAAGAGAGGAAGGGAGGGGCTAGTCTGAGGCTTCCCTCTCCAAATCCACCAACAAAGTAATATTTGAAAGTGAAAGTGACTGAAAATAAAATAGAAAGTCAGAAGGTTACGAGTGAGGTTTAGGTTGGGGACTTTGTTAGGACAGCAAGGGAGCTTTGAGAGAGATGACTGAGTCGCACCAGGGAGAGGAGAAATGTGTTAAAGACCCAGAGACAGATTGTGTGTATGTTAATTTGCTTCTGATCAGAATGTCATCCAGGTTCTGAGTCCTGAGGTTTCTCTAGGCACCCTAGGATGTTGTTCGATATGTGCCAGTGGGTTCTAATGCTTTTTTGTAATTTATCTGTAATATGATTATAATATAATAATAATATGTGAGGACACAACAAAGATCTTTGGGTTTCTGTTTTGGTTATGCAACAGATCATCCCTTCTTTTCTTCCTGGCTTTGATGAAGCTCTTTTCAATGATGTGTTTGGGGTAACCTTTAGGTAACAACTGCCTCTTTAATCGATGGCCTTCTAATTTAAAATCTGGTGTCTTGGTGCAATTCCTTTTGATTCTAAAGAGTTGCCCATATAGGGTATCTTAAAAATTTGGGATGGGAGCTCTCGAATCTAAGATACGAAATAGAATCTGTGAGTTTTCTATAGAGTGTGGCGTGTAGCCCTCCGGAACATTTTCTAAAAGTAAAGTCCAAAAAGTGAATCTCTATATTGGCTGCATGGCGCAGAGCCATTTTTAAAGACAGCGTGCCACTGGCCTGCATACCCCTTGGGGTGCAGGCAATTTTATTCATTCATTCATTCATTCATTCATTCATTCATTTTATTTATATACAGCAACTGTCTAGCAAAAAAGCTACTCTGGGAGATTTACAAACATATACAAAATATAAAAACAGATTAAACATCTTAAAATAGTAAATAAAAACTAATCAATCAAACCATACAATCAATAAAAAGAACAAATAAACAAATAAGCACAAATATAATGAATCAAAATGGTTTGACAATTCAAAATAAGAACAAGTGGAAAAAAAAGAACTAGTAGAAAATTATCATAAGGCGGGGGAAATCGCAGTGTCC
Source organism: Phrynocephalus versicolor (assembly GCA_023846285.1). Lineage (NCBI taxonomy): Eukaryota > Metazoa > Chordata > Lepidosauria > Squamata > Agamidae > Phrynocephalus > Phrynocephalus versicolor. The sequence continues at coordinate 8,673 of JAHTLZ010000582.1, read as the reverse complement.
TATTTATAAAAGTTGGTTGAAACAGAATCATCAGGGAAGGCCAAGCTATAAAGCCAGGTTTTCAGTAGTTTCTTGAAGGCTTGTAGTGAGGGCACCTGGTGAGTGAGGGCTTGTAGTGAGGGCCCCTCGTTCCACAGGGGAGGTGTGACCACCGAGAAGGCTCTTTTCCTTTTTGATGCTTTCCGGGCGTCCCTCGGGGTCGGTACCTGCAGATAGCCCGCCTGGCTTGAACGAGTGATTTTGGCAGTTCTGGCAGGTAAGCAGCGTGCAATCTTTAAAGGTCTCTCGGCCATGGAGCCAAGCGCTTAGCTCCACATCCGGGAGCCCTTTCTAAAGATTGCCCATACCCCTCCCCTGCCCAAATCGTGCCCCCCTCCCAACATGCATTGGTGTATCACGGATTTTCAATGATCGTGGGTCAGGTGCGTCCCTAAACCCCACAATAGGTGGGCAGTTACTGTACTCCAAATCAAAAGTGATGTTGGTATTCAGAGAACTGATCCATTCAAAATAACAGCTTTATTAAATTTTCTTGTCCTCTCCAAACTATAAAAATATCATCAGTATATCTGAACCATTTTAATACATAGCTCACAAAAGGATTTAATTGAGAATGAACCAATTTACAAGATGTCATCTTAGTCCAAAGGTGTTCCCTAGTCCGGGCATATAAAGGGCTTCTCACGTGTGTGGGTCCTGTGATGTCTTAGAATAGAATAGAATAGAGTTTTATTGTCATTATGCATACACAAGATATGCACAACGAAATTAGAGTGCTATTTCACTACACACTCTAAACACACAAAACACACAAAACACATAAAACACCATAAAAATATTAAAAACTCTTAAAATTGCTTACAAAATTTAAAATACTACTTAAAAACTGATTAAGATGGTGCTAAAACTGTCGCATTTAACTTGGATACCGCTCTGTGATAGAAACTGTTCTTTAGTCTATTTGTCCTTGACCTAAGAGTCCTGTATCTCCTGCCAGACGGCAACAGTTCAAAAAATTGGTGGCCAGGATGCGAAGGGTCTCTCAGAATTCTAGATGTCTTCCTTGAGCATCTGGAGTTGTATAATTCTTCCAAAGGAGGAAGAGGACAACCCACTATTTTCTCAGCAGTGTTTATGACCCTCTGGAGAGCCCTTCTATCTGCCACTGTGCAACTGGCGGACCAGACACAGAGGCAGTAAGTGATAGTGCTTTCTATAAAGCCCCGGTAGAAGGTTACCAACAGTTTCTTAGACAGTTGTTCCCTCCTGAGAAGTCTCAGAAGATAGAATCTCTGTTGGGCCTTCTTAACCAGTGCTTCAGTGTTGGCACTCCAGGTCAAATCCTCCTGTAGAATGACTCCTAAGAGCCTACGGTCCATCACCCGCTCTACACAAACTACATCAATAATCAGGGGCTGAGTGTCTGATTTCCTTTTCCAAGGTAAAGACTGACATAAGCTTTTTCCCATGTGTCCTAACATACAGAGAATCTGGAACACATTGAGAAGAAAGCAACCAACATGGAAACCAAGGCCTGGGTGTGTTTAGATTGAAGAAAGAGAAGACTAAGAGGAGACATGGCAACTTATCTTGAAATGTATTTTATGATATTGTACATCATCCAGAGTGGCCTATGAACCAGATGGTTTGCAATTTAGAAACTCAATGATTGATTGATTGATTGATTGATTGATTGATTGATTGAATGAATGAATGAATGAATGAATGAATGAAGTAGTGGCCTGGCTCACCTCTTCCTCCTCCACTGTCCCCTTCAACTTGGGACTCTGCCAAGCAACATCTGTCTGTCATCCCAAGACAAAGGAGCCACCCAGGCTATGAGGAAGTGAGGGACGCTCCTGGTCCACACTGCTTTCACCCCCTTGCCTTCAGATGTCTTTCTAACCCTAACCCTAACCCAAGGGCTTGCTGCCACCACTCAGCATCTGCCCCAGATGAAACTGCAGAATGTAATGTAGAATCCTTGATGGATGCCATCTGCCTGTCTGTTTTAGGGTCTATTTCCAGGGTTTTGTCACAAGTGTCCTCCATCTTCTCTCATGTAAACGTTATGCCAAAACATAAGACTTATGTTCCAAGCTTTTGTGCTTCTGAGACACCTTTTCCCAACGCCTTCCTTCTTCTTCCAAAGGGTTGAATCCTTCGCTGACTGAGATCACCCCCTCCCAAAGAATCTCACTCGGGAGGGAGAGAAGCACCCTTCTCTCTTCTTCCTCTCACCCCCAGTACTATCCTGGAGAGGGTAAGGGATGCCTTAGTCCAAGGCTCTTTCTGCAACCCTTCCGAATGTTAAACAACTCATTTTAAATATGTCAAATTTTGTTAGGTATCTATATATATAAAAAGCACTGTCAAGTTTTAGTTTGCTACAGACAACCATGAGAAACAGAGAACAATGAATTAAACCATGCAAACCTATTACAGAGTACAACTCAAAGTAAAAGGGGTAGGGGAATGGGGAAATGTGAACAGACTGAAAAGGTGACCCTTACCACGTCTAACGGTAGGAGGACAAAGTAACCCTTGTGCCCTACCAGGATCTATCAGATGTGTTCTCTCCCCAAACACCAAGCAATCGGAAGGCGTCTTCCCTGTGTGTACTGTGTCTCGTTGTGAAGAGAGATCAGCCAAAAAGGAAGAGCCCAGGAGTGTGCCGTCTCCTCCCTTGTCGAAGGAGGCTGAGGTGGACACTAGATTCACATGGCTGCCAGAGGAGAGGGTGGGAGAGATAACGAGGAGGAGAAAGGCGGGAAGTTTGAAGAGGTGGAGAAGGGGAAAAGACTAAGAGGGTAGGAGTTTCTGGGCAAGGGAGGCGGGGGAGTGTCGGGAGGACAACGGGAGTATGTGTATAACATGCTGGTTGATTCTTATCAAAGCCAGTGGCAATTCTCCATTAAACAAAAAATTAGGTCCATAGGTATCCCTCTTGAACATATCCTGATGCTAGGGCAGAAACAGGCCCTAAGAACTCTCACCCAGAGGTTATGTGACATAGAAAGGCAGGAACTCCTTTCGCAGGCACATAGAAACGGCTCCCCTTTGTCACAAGGTGTTTTCCCATCGTATAGGACCCCTGCAGCTTATCTAACCTCACTCTGTTCACCACAGGCCTGCAGGGCCTTTACGCTGGCCAGGATGAATGTGCTGCCTTCAGCACTGCTCCAGGGTAGGTTCCAAGGAATACCACGGCAAGAGAGATTTTGCCCATGTGGAAACGAGGCTCCTGAGTTTCTCCAGCACGTGCTTTTATTTTGTCCACTTTATGAGCAAATTAGGAATACCCTAATTTGTCCATTGTTGAATAAATTCCAAGGCCACCCTTCCAAGAGGTTAGTTCAATACTGTCTAATAGACAAGAACTCACACGTTACAGCACAGGTTGCAAAGTTCTTTCTAGCTGCCATTCAAAGAGAGCAGAGATCATTTCGGCCACCCATTCCCCTGATGTTCCTATTCATTAGTATTTCTCTTTGCTTTTCTTCTTGCTTTTCTTTTCTTTTCTTCTTGCTTTTACTGTATATTTGCAGATATGGGTCATATGACCGCAATAAACTTGATTTGATTTGACTCCTTGCTTAGAGGAACAGAAGCAGTTATCTGCAGGCCTGACAAAATGAATCGAGAGGTCTGCTGTCTCCCTGGAGCCAAGATTCGGGATGTAACAGAGAGTCTGACGAGACTCATCAAGCCCACTGATTCTAAACCATTTATTTTCGTCCATGTAGGAACTAACGATACTTCAAAGTGCAGATTTCAAGATACCACAAAAGCCTATGAAGAGATGGGTAGGAAGCTGAAGAACCTGGGTGGACAGGTGGTAATATCATCTCTCCTCCCTGTAGAAGGATGTGGTCCATGAAGAGAAGGAACAATAGTGGAGGTGAACAATTGGCTTCGGAGATGGTGCCGGCAGGAACGATTCGGATTCTTGGACCATGGTTTGCTTTTTCATTCAGACGGGGCCAGGATGGGGTGCACCTCACCACTGCTGGTAGGAATCTTTTTGCCAAGAGGATTGCAGATTTAATAAGGAGAGCTTTAAACTGACTTTGCAGGGGGAGGGAGAAAATTCTCTTAACGGTAGAGATCCAGAAGGGGTTGTGGAGACTAGCCTAAATGTTGAAATAGGAGCAGGACAAAAAGTACTGCAGACCATCAGTGCAAGGAAAAACAGGTTAAGCAAAGGACATGTAAGAAGTGCACGCAGCCTCAAATGTCTCTACACGAACGCACAGAGCATGGGGAACAAACAAGAAGAGCTGGAACTCCTAATACAGCAAAATAAATATGACATAATTGGCATCATTGAAACATGGTGGGATGAGACATATGATTGGAATGTAGACATTGTTGGGTATAACTTGTTTCAAAGGAACAGGCCGAGTAATGAGAAGGAGCAGGTGTAGCTTTATATATTAAGGACATTTACACTGCTGAAGTAATTCAAGATAAACAGCAGGGGAAGCATGTAGAGAGTATTTGGGTTAAAATCAGGGGTGAAAAAAATAGGACGGATGTCACTGTGGGAGTATATTATAGACCCCCAAGCCAGCCGGAGGAGGGGGATGATGCCTTCTGTGAGTAGATGGCCACACAGTCAAAAGGGAGAGATGTAGTAGTAAAGGGGGATTTTAACTATCCTGATATATGCTGGCAGTCCTACTCAACTAGGAATGCAAGGTCTAACAAATTCCTTACTGCCCTTGCAGACAATTCCCTGGTCCAGAAGGTAGAGGAGGCAACCAGAGGCAAAACCATTTTAGATCTGGTCTTAACCAATAAGGAGGACCTTGTAAATGGGGTCAAAGTGGTGGGATCATTAGATAAAAGTGACCATGCCCTCTTGAATTTGTTATACAGTTGGAAGGTGAAGCTAAGCATAGTCAGACAAGAATCCTGGACTTGAAGAAAGCCAATTTTTGTAAACTTAGGGAATTATTGGCTGTGATTCCATGGACTGAAACACTGAAAGGGAAGAGAGTCCAAGATGGATGGGAGTTCCTGAAAAGCGAGCTATTAAAGGCACAATTTAAAACTGTTCCAACAAGAAGAAAAAATGGGAGAGGTCTAAAGAAACCACAGTGGTTTACTAAAGAACTTTCAACTCAGCTAACTATAAAGAAAAATGAGTACAAGGAATGGAAAAATGGGAAATGCACCAGAGAGGAATATAAACAAACAGCGAATATATGCAGGGGGATGGTAAAAAAAGCTAAAGCGCAAAACGAACTTAAACTAGCCAGAGACATTAAAGATAATAAAAAGTGTTTCTTTAGTTATGTCCGCAGCAAAAGGAAACATAAGGAAATTATAGGCTCTCTGCGTGACAATGATAACCAGTTACTAACAGGAGACAAGGAAAAGGCAGAACTACTCCACACCTTTTTTGCCTCTGTTTTCTCCAAAAAGGAAGAAAGAGATCTGCTGGGACGAAGAGTAGAAGAGGTAGGATGGGAATTGCAACATAGAATAGGTAGGGAGGTAGTACAGGAACATCTGGATACATTAAATGAATTTAAGTCTCCTGGGCCAGATGAATTACACCCAAGGATATTAAAAGAACTGGAAGAAGTAATTTCAGAACCATTCGCAATAATCTTTGAGAAGTCCTGGAAGACAGGAGAAGTCCCCATCGATTAGAGGAGGGCTAATGTTGTCCCCATCTTCAAAAAGGGGACAAAAGAGGACCCAAATAATTACCGCCCAGTCAGCTTGACTTCAATTCCCGGAAAGATCCTAGAGCAGATTATTAAGCAGTCAGTCTGCAATTATCTAACAAACAATGCTATCATTACAAGAAGTCAACACAGGTTTCTTAAAAATAAGTCATGCCAGACTAATTTGATCTCTTTCTTTGATAGAATTACAGGCCTGGAGGATGAGGGGAATGCTGTGGATACTGGTTATCTGGAATTTAGCAAGGTCTTCGATAAGGTTCCCCATGGTATTCTTGCTAAGAAGTTAGTAGAAAGTGGGATAGATAGTGCTACTGTTAGGTCGATTTGTAATTGGTTGACTGATCGCATCCAAAGGGTGATCATAAATGGCCTCTCATCAGCTTGGAGAGACGTGACCAGTGGGGTGCCCCAGGGGTCTGTTCTGGGTCCAGTGGGTCCAGTGCTGTTCAATATCTTTATTAATGACTTGGAGGAAGGAATAGAGAGTATGCTAATTAAATTTGCAGATGATACCAAATTGGGAGGGGTTGCTAATTCCCTAGAGGATTGGATGAAACTCCAAAAGGACCTTGACAGATTAGAATGCTGGGCCAAAGCTAATGGGAATAGATTTGAACAGAGGGAAATGTAGGGTGCTACATCTAGGTAAAAAGAATGAATTGTACAGATATAGGATGGGGGACACTTGACTAGAGAATAGTACCTGTGAAAGGGATTTGGGGGTCTTGGTGGACCACAAATTGAACATGAGTCAGCAGTGTGATGTGGCGGCCAGGAAAGCCAATGCGATTCTTGGTTGCATCAACAGAACCATAGTGTCTAGATCAAGGGAAGTGATAGTGCCACTCTATTCTGCTCTGGTCAGACCCCACCTGGAGTACGGTGTCCAGTTCTGTGCGCCTCAGTTTTAAAAGGATGTTGACAACTTCGAGCGGGTGCAGAGGAGGGCGACCAGGATGGTTGAGGATCTGGAGGAAATGTCTTATGAGGAATGGCTTAGGGAACTGGGAATCTTTAGCCTTTCAAAAAGAAGACTGAGAGGGGATATGATAGCTATGTTTAAATATTTAAAAGGATGTCATATTGAAGAGGGAACAGGTTTATTTTCCATGGCTTCACAGACTAGTACTCAGGGCAATGGTTTCAAACTACAGGAAAAGAGATTCCATTTGAACATTAGGAAGAACTTCATGACAGTTAGAGCTGTTCGACAGTGGAATATGCTGCCATGGAGGGTGGTGGAGTCTCCTTCTTTGGTGGTTTTTAAGCAGAGGCTGGATGGCCATCTGTCGGAAATATTGTGAAGGGGTTCCTGCATGGCAGGGGGTTGGACTAGATGGCCCATGAGGTCTCTTCCAACTCTATGATTCTATGATTTTATGAGATATCCTTGCTATGGGACAATAGATAATGGAGGGAAAAGTCCCCTGAGGAAACTGACCAATCGCGAGCGTTTCAGGAAGCACCTGTACTAACACCACAATATTTGACTGAAGAATTAAAGAGTACTTGTCTGGAAAGGTTGGTGGTTAAAGACTTGATTGAGCTCACAGAGGTAGTTCTTTAGAAACCTCCTGCGGGGATGAGTAGATGAGGGAACCTCCTCAGGTAAAATTAGAATCCTTCACAATTGTCTTAAAAGATTTGTGTAGTGATTGAAGTATTTCAACTATTCAGTGGCTTCCTGATTCCTGCGATGAATACAGAGGCAGCCATAATGACAAACGTTTTTCTCAGCTCTGACATTCCAATGACTTCTACCCTGTGTGGGTTTTGTGATGGCGAGCAAGGCCTGTGCGGTGAACAAACCCCTTTCCACATTTGAGACATTCAAACGACTTCTTGCCTGTGTGGGTCTTGTGATGGCGAGAAAGGTGTCCAGATTGACTGAACCTTTTCCCACACTCCAGACATTCAAAAGGCTTGTCGCCTATGTGGGTCCTGTGATGGCGAGAAAGGTCTCCAGATTGACTGAAACTCTTTCCACACTCCAGACATTCAAAGGGCTTCTCACCTGTGTGGGTCCTGTGATGTTGACCAAGTCCTCCAGATCGAATGAACCTCTTTCCACACTCCAGACATTCAAATGGCTTCTCGCCTTTATGTGTCTTGTAATGACTAGCAAGTTCTCCAGATCGAATGAACCTCTTTCCACACTCCAGACATTCAAACGGCTTCTCCCCTGTGTGGGTCCTGTGATGGATAGCAAGTTCTCCAGAATGACTGAATCTTTTTCCACACTCCAGACATTCAAAAGGCTTCTCGCCTGTGTGTGTGTTGTGATGACTAGCAAGGTGTCCAGACTGACTGAACCTCTTTCCACACTCCAGACATTCAAAAGGCTTCTCACCTGTGTGGGTCCTGTGATGACTAGCAAGGTCTCCAGATCGAATGAACCTTTTCCCACACTCCAGACATTCAAATGGCTTCTCGCCTTTGTGTGTCTTGCGATGACTAGCAAGGTGTCCAGACTGACTGAACCTCTTTCCACACTCCAGACATTCAAATGGCTTCTCGCCTGTGTGGGTCCTGTGATGACTAGCAAGGTCTCCAGATCGAATGAACCTTTTTCCACACTCCAGACATTCAAAGGGCTTCTCGCCTGTGTGGGTCCTGTGATGGATAGCAAGTTCTCCAGAATGACTGAATCTTTTTCCACACTCCAGACATTCAAAAGGCTTCTCGCCTGTGTGTGTCTTGTGATGACTAGCAAGGTGTCCAGACTTAGTGAACCTCTTTCCACACTCCAGACATTCAAAAGGCTTCTCACCTGTGTGGGTCCTGTGATGGATAGCAAGGTTGCCAGATTGACTGTACCTTTTGCCACACTCCAGACATTTAAAGGGCTTCTCACCTGTGTGGGTCCTGTGATGACTAGCAAGGTCTCCAGATCGAATGAACCTTTTCCCACACTCCAGACATTCAAATGGCTTCTCGCCTTTGTGTGTCTTGTGATGACTAGCAAGGTGTCCAG
>JAHTLZ010000581.1:0-10237 GCA_023846285.1 Phrynocephalus versicolor | reverse complement strand
AGTGAATGTTTACAGCATGTATCATGCTTTAGCATGATGCTCATTGACAGACTGCCTGTCCTTGTAAGTTCAATGGCAAAAGGGTCAGTTTACACATCCTTCAAAATGCATATGTCAGATGGCCAAAGGCAGGAGGAAAATGGTAAAGCTTGCTTAATGTGGGGAGGGGGGAATGCTATAAGCTACAAAAGAGACATTCGGTCTTATTAAAGAGGAACTTGCTAAGATAAGCATTCTCTCCTTCCCTTATAGTAGAATAAGTACTGCTTAGTTTTCTGTCACTCTTAAAAACCAGCGCATCTGATAAGTGCACCATGCAAAATGGTTTGGTATAGTTAATTGCTCTTTCACAATATGTGTTCACACACAATAAGCCAGGGATCTGCTGGAACCCTCACTTATTAGTTATGAGCAGTGTGATAGCATATGCAGGGTGACTGTTTCCACTTGTAGTAGAAGCACTCCTAAATAAACTACTGATTGAGGTTCTAAGGGTTCCCACCGTTCTGACTTACCTTGTGAACCAAGCTGTAGTGCTTGATGCTAACGAATCAGAAAAGGAGCTTGTGGCACAATATGCCTCCAAGACTTAAAATACTTGTAGACTGTGCTTGTTTGTTTGTTTGTTTGTTTTTAAAAAACCTCCCCTTTTCTCTTTACTAGCTCCACAGGTCCTCGTGCTGATTACAGTGACTGGCTATCCAGAATGGGGGGAAGAAATTACGGTGTTGCACGTTACATGCCAATGTACAAGTAGGTCTGGAAATAATGGTTACCTGTTAGCAGTTTCCTTTGCCTTTTCAGAGTCGGCAAATTCTGCCACAGTTTTGTGTGCACACACGCACATACCTATATCCAGAAGCCAGCCATTTTGTTTGCAAGACATAAGAATTTAGTGGATGCTGATGATAAACCCTCTCTGCTAGAGGCAACAGGAAATTGTGTTGTTAATCCCAAATGTTTGAAAGCTTGACCTTAAACTGAATTCTTTCCCTGGCTCAGCAGGTGTCTACTTTCCATCTGGGACTCAGCTGATTTGCCAGTCTCCATAGTTTAAAACAGGGTTTCCCACCTTGGGTCTTCAGATGTTCTTGTAGTACAACCAGAAATCATGACCAGCACAACTAATGGTGAAGGCTTCTAGGAGTTTTAATCCAAGAACATCTGGGGACCCAACGTGGGTAGCCACTATTTTAAACCATCTATCCAATTTGAGGACTTAGATTTTTGTCACGCCACCCCACATTTTTTGCTATTTTGCCCAATGAAGATTTCTGAAATACTCAAAACTTTGAATATTTTGAGAATTTGTATTTGATTATAATAAAGGTATTGACCCCCTTGGTTTGGATTGAAGGTTCTGTTTTGATTATTTTATCTCTTTCTATGGACCAGGTAATCAACTTATCTTTGCAGTTAAGTTAAAATTGGTTCCGTTCAAATGAAAACATATATTCAAAATAATGCTTGATTTATATTCATTTGGCTATAACTGAGTTCTTGCACATAATTCAATAAAAATGCTAAGAAAAAACTATATGTAACATCATCATTATGTTTTATACATCAGGGAACATGCAGTCTGAACAAGGAGCAACCACTGTGGGGTGTGAGGTCAAATTCTTCACCATAAGCCACCACAGAGGGCTTGGAAATGGGCAGAAGTGGCTATTTAAATAACACAAAATATTAAGTGCAGAGATAAACACATCTGGTTTTGTTTTATGTGGAGTCCAGGGATGCAGGGGGCTTTGCCTCTGATCTCTGCTCCTGGAAATAGGCATTTTGGAGTAAAAAGAGAAAGAAGCAAATCTGACATTTTTGTTTTCCATGAGGAAGGATACATGGTGACTGTGAGGACCTTCAAAACTACCTTGTTTAGAAGTTGACAGCGGAAAGAGAATAGAGGAGCAATTACTGTAGAAATTAATGCTAATAAACATTGAGCAATACAGTTGTTTCCGCTGGATTCCTGACACTATTAGAATCTGTTTTCTGACACTACTGTTTTCATGAGCCATGTTTTCCTCCTTTCCAGAAGAGCCAGTCGTACAGAAACAGTGGTATCTTTTCAGCGTCGAGAGAACCGTGTTCCTGAAGACCTCCTGAGGTAAGTTTACATCATGTGGCACCTTTGAAACTCCACTCCATGCATGAGATTTTTGACTTCCTTGGACTTGTGATTCCAAGGTCCAGCATCAATGCTCCTGGCCAGAATTTTGAAAGCTTTAATCAAGAAATCAGAGTCCTGGCAAGTGTTTCCAAGTCGTTACAGCTGGATAGTTAAGATTCTGGCAGCATGTGTGGCCTGTGGGTAGGGCTAAACTCCATGGATGCTGCAAAGAATTGGGGGGGGGGCAGGGGTTTGCTGGTAACTTCTACCTGTTAGACTCTTCACAGAATGCATGCTTGGAATTTGGGAACAAGATGTAGTTGCTAGGCTACACTTTGGTGACTTGTTTTTCTCTAAGTGCAAATTTGTGTATATATTGTTTCCTTTCAGGAGAGCCTTTATTAAGATGAGTACAACTCCAGAGGCTTTGCTGTCTCTGCGATCCCATTTTGCCAGCTCTCATGCATTGATGTGCATCAGCCACTGGATTCTTGGTATTGGAGACAGACATTTATCCAATTTTATGATCAGCATGGAGACAGGAGGCATGGTGGGAATCGACTTTGGACATGCATTTGGTTCAGCGACACAGGTATTCTCCCTCTGTTGTTGTTTTCTTAAAGATTGTATCATGGATTTAGCTTTTTTAAGGACCCCACAGTATTGCTGCAACACAGTAGTAAAACAAACACAACAGGACTGGGGAGCTTCCTACTCTTCACATTTTAGATAGCAGTTCCTATATTCCTCTCTAATAGACATGTTGGCTAGGCTTTGGAGGCAGTTCATGTCCAGCAATATCTGGAAGGCCATGCTGTTCTCTGTAGGATAAACAAAAAAAAAAAAAGATTAATTGGTAGGTGTTGTTGTTTGCATTGTGGATTTTTTCCAGTAACTTTTATTTTCATTTTTCTTATATGTAGTTTCTGCCAGTGCCAGAGCTGATGCCTTTTCGTTTGACTCGCCAGTTCATTAATTTGATGTCGCCCATGAAGGAGTCAGGTCTTATTTACAATGTGATGGTGCATTCCCTAAGAGCCTACCGTGTAGATCAAGATGTTCTTATTAATACCATGGATGTATTTGTGAAGGAGCCTTCCTTGGATTGGAAAGTAGGTCCTCTTACGAAGGCTTTCTGTCATGTGATCCTATTGGAGGAAGGGAAGGAACTGATGATCTGTGTCGTTCTTGTTTAGTAGTTAGTCAATCTAGTCTTGGGCTGCTTTGAATTTGAGGTCGTGAAGCCTTTCCATAACCAATGCACTCAAATAGGGAAGAGGTGGTGTAGAGTCCAAAGAGATGATCTGAATAGGAAGTGTTTGCTCCATACTCCGGTGATAGGGGGGAAGGGGTTTAATGAGTCCTATTCATTCTCAAGATCTGCTCTAGTTGGGACAAATAATTTGATGTATCTCTTAATCTCCTGCACTCTAGATTTGTCTGATCACTGAAGTGAAATGAAAAACATAGGCAAGTGGTAGACCATTTTGTTAACAAATGCTGGATTCTATAGCAGCTTCAATTCAATCAAGCATGTTTATCTTTCATTCCTAAATGTTTTGGAATTATATGGTGAAGACTGCAAGACCCTATTTAATGGATGAATGTGTAACATTTCCTCTCATTAGAATTTTGAACTGAAACAGTTGAAAAAAGGAGGCACATGGACAAATGAAGTAAACACGGATGAGGTGAACTGGTATCCTCGCCAAAAAGTAAATTTTGCTAGGAGGAAGTTAGCAGGTGCGAATCCAGCTGTGATCACTAGGTAAATACTTCTTACTTTGAAATTCTTGACATCCTTCTGCGGAGGAGAATGTGAAGGGACAATGGCTGCCTGGACGCCAAGAATGGCATTTTTAATGTTTTTAGCTTAAAGTCAGTTTGGCATAATGTATGGCTTGTCTCTTCATGAAACAACTTGATGTTAAATCTCCTAAATTAAACATGATTGCTTGCACTTTGCATTGCTTCACACCCCTTTTAAACTTAAATGGCTATAGGAACACCTGTTTAGCTGAAAAATACAATGGAACAGTTCAACTTACAACTTATTTTACAACTTATTTTAGATCTCACTTTTTGTACAAAATAGGCATATATTTTACCTCTCTAAAGAACTTAGCTAATAGGTGCTTCAACCAGTGGTGATGGCACTGACAACACTGGAAACTGGAAACTGAACATGTGTGTAGTTTTCTGATAAAGCACTGAAGTGCTAAAAGTAAATGAGTAGGTCAGTTTGGCATTAAATGCTAAAAATGTTTTTCTTTCACAAACTCAGGAGCTTATTGTAGAATCACTGGCTGAGAACAGATTTTCTGGAAACCATTTTCTATAATTGCTGTAAGGAACAATTGCGGAAAACATATCCCGAAAACAGCTTGAATGGAATTCAGTTTGAATAATTCTAGGTTATGTTTCTTTTTGTAATTTTCTGCTATCTTTTTTTTTCTGTAGTGATGAATTAAAGTTGGGACATGAGAAATCAGGTGCCTGCAAAGATTATATATCAGTGGCAAGAGGAAGCAAAGAGCACAACATTCGTGCCAGAGAACCTGAGGATGATCTTTCAGAAGAAGTGCAAGTGAAGTGCCTGATAGACCAAGCCACAGACCCAAATATACTTGGCCGTGTTTGGGAAGGATGGGAGCCTTGGATGTGAAGTAGAAACTTGGAATCAAATTAAAGGAGACACAAAGACTATCTGGACCCCTAGTCTTATGAGTGTTGTTGATCCTGCCATGACATCTGGAGATCATAAGGCACAAACTCAAAAAAGAGCTTCTTCTCAGGAAGTTCATCCGTGTGTGTACTGAACTTTTGTTTCAACTTGTATTAGCAAAGCAAACAAAAATGAAAGCTGTCTTTCTGTGGTGTGGAAGCCATGGAAAAAACTCAGATGAATGCAGTATTTTCAGCAAATCGCTTATCTGGAGGACGTTTTTGAAATAATGTTACATAGTTTGCTCATCTATTGCTGGACTGAAATTTCGTCTTGATTTTTTAAAAGTATAAATATAGAAAGAGAAGGAAAAAACCAAACAATTTTGAGCATAATAAATAAATTTATGATAAAATGAATTTTTGTTTTTTAAAATGTTGTTTTCATTTGTACGGAACAGAGCTCAACTGTTTCCATCTGTAACATAAACAGTAAAGAAGTTGCCATTTGAGAGTGATATGCAAATGTCTCAAGTTTCTCTAAACCTAATGATACATATGACGGGAGAACAAAAAGCTGCATTGAAGTTGCAGCAAGACCTGCAAATCTCACATGTGCTTGAAGTGAGATATCAATATATCCTTTTACTCACAACACTTTGCCCTTTCTACATTACAGGTCAAAGTACCAAGTTTGTAATTTAACCAAGTCCTTAATTATAATACACACATAGAAGCCTTTAAATTAAAATCTCTTGCGGAAATGGTCTAATTATAATTATTTTAAGATCCCAGTTATTAATCAGGGAACTTTTAAAAGCAGACTTAAAGCTTAAAATTCCAGGATTATAGTACACCCCCCCCTTTCCCATTACCCAAGTACTACTTACTAGATGTTGAAAGGGCATGCTGCTGGTTCAGCATTATAGCCAGTATTGCTACTAATCTTACTTGTTCTCATTAATAACTTGCTCTCTGGTTGAAAGCAAATGGTTTTAATCCCTAAATAAGACAGCAGCTTCTGCATACTCAGGTGTTCTTGAGAAGAGGTCTGGGGGACTTTCCACGTGGTTTCACTGTATATCCCAACTTATTTTACTCTTGGCTATTTCAGCCAGCTGTTATCAGAGACCAGCAGTATAAGGATGGTCACCCCTGCATAACTGCATACCAGATGTGTACAAATTAAGAGAGGCAGGCATTTTTACAAGGCAGACCCCTGCCTTAGCCTTCCAAATATCTGTGTACTTGCATATTGAATTTAACAGTTTCTGGGTATGGGTTTGCTATGCTCAGCATCCCCTTTGCCCCTCCAAACATTTTCAATTGCAACTCCCATAATCACATATCATTGGCCAATGGAAGTTAGAGGCTCAACCATATGGAAAAGGGAATGGGTTATACACCTTCTCTATACTCTAATGGGATGTGCTTTGTTGTACACTCACTTGTATAGTTTAACTGTCAATTCTACTGTACACTGGTGTTAATCCAGAGTTATAACAGAATGTTATGTATTCTTGCATAAAAGCCACAATGATCCTCTTTGCTGAGTCTCCAGCCGTGCAACTTCAATTTACCTATTTCACTGGTATGGCTCGTATTTAGATTTTTTCCCCTCAGTCCCAAAAAAAAATCATGCCATGAGGAGGAAGAGGGATCCCTTTCTGAAGATGTCACTCCCTTTTGAGCAATGGTTCTCACAAACTCCCATCTCCCAAAAATACCGGTGGGAGTAGGTGAATATTTAACAGTGTTCTACACGTTCATGCCAAGGTGCTAAACAAATGACCTGGATGGTGGAATGCAGCTTCTATCAAGTTGTAGCAAGTGTGGCTAGTAGCAAATGTTAGTGGCAGATGTAGTTCAACAATATCTGGAAGGTTACAAGTTCCTCATCCCTCTACTAGTGCGTGAAAGATGCAAAGAAACTTACTTTCTAAACAGGCTTGCTAGGAAAACTCAGCTTAAAAATTGTTTCAGCTTGTAACCATTTTCAGAGTTGGATATCTGTGGTTATTACCAGTTTAATGTTACACAGAAATATGGTCTTGTGTTACAAACACCAGGACTAACTTTACCAAATAGGAGTAAAGGGGTCGGGTAGAAATGCATACCTCAATTCCAAATATTATACAATTTCACTTGATGCTCTAAACCTTTATTGTCACAAGGGGACTAGGTTGGCACCTAGGGGCTTTTTTTTAAAAAAAATCAGAATTTAGTTCAAATTAAAACTTCTCTTATCAGAACAACACAGTTAACATTTGCTTCTAACAGTATAATGTGCTTTGAGCCCTCTTCCCCTCAAAGCTAATATATATAAGCTTTTTCTGCCTTTGCACAGCATCCCCTTCCACAGGTGGTACAATGTATTAGAAATGAGAAACCCTATTCTATAACTATAGATTAACTTATGATGGATCACAGCCAATGAGTTCTGTGCATCTGAGTTTGCTGAAGGAGCTGATTTCCCTACCTGAGCTCCACAGGTGATGGATGTGCAGTTTGCGTATGATCTTTATGAATGCAGCACTGCTCGTTTTCATTTTCCAGTCCACAAACACTATGTAAAGGAATAAGAACATTGTAAATTGCCTCATAACAGATCAGACTAATTAGCATTCCAGCCATTAATGTTTATAGTCACTGGTAGATCTTCAGTATTTCAGACAGCTTTCCCAACTCTGCCTGGAGTTGCTGAGAAAATGAACATAAAACCTCCAAAATCCTTGGAGGCAGGTGTGACTGTTGTTATGGCAATGTTTGTTTTTGTTTCCATTTGTTTACTCCTAAAATGCCTGTAAATCTTAATAGCACAGTAACTGGTCACAAATGATGAAGACTGTAGTCCAGCCACATCTCTAAGGCTGCAGATTCCCTACTGTGAGAGCAAAGTCCTCTAAATCTGTCTTTGTGATAAATTATGTTGTGCAATGACTCCTACTTGCATGTTATCAGTACAGTATAAGTTCTCTTATCACACTGAGGGTTCTGGGCAATTTTCTAGTAATCAAGAATTCCAATTTCATGTCCAATATACTTCCATGGGAAATTATCCATCTGTTGTACTGTTACTGTACTATGTTGTCACCTAAGCATTCACAGCCCCACTCAAATTATGGCAAGTTTCATCTCAAATTAGGGGAATTTCCATTGTTCTTAATAGCTAGCAACTTGCACCAAGATAAAACAAAGAAAGAAAGCTGACAACATTTTCTTGCACAAAAAGTGCAATGAAGCATTCATATGTATGTGAATATATATATGCATAGAAACTGTGTTTCTATAATTGGTTTAATTTTTTGTTTTCATTTTGTTTTTTGTGGCACTTTGCTTGCAAAATACTACTTGTCTAAACTATGTCTGAGAGTCTTCTGAGGTTCCATTTATTGCTTCTTGAACAAAGAAATCTAAAGATAATGTTAAGTAATATTGTTGTAATTACATATACCATTTATGGATCAACTATATGATGCCATGGTTCAGTTCTTCATGACAAAAGCAGGTTACCATTTTTACAGGCTATATAGTGGTACAAGAATCACCTATTGCTTTATAGTTTTGCTAAAATAATCGCAGCAGAATATATTCTCCGTGTAGTATAAAATGATGCGCAATGCTTGACCACCAGAGGGCATTGCGTCAATGGTTTTGCTGAGGAACTAATCGTGGAGAGCAAAGCGGAGGGAGCGAGAAACACGTGGTCCCAACTACTACAACGTTTTCTATGTTGAACTAACCCTGCGCCAAGGGGGTGAAACAGAAATTTTCCCATTTTGCTGCCAGTACCATCTAATCAAAAAGATGGGACCAAATATCTACCAGTGGCGAGGAAGGAGCTTCCTCGAGTTCCTTGTTCTTCTTTTCTAATGCTTATCGTAAGAGCGGTGTCACTAAACGCCTTAAGGTCCAGAACGGCCAGATGTGTGCCTGTTCTGATGCAAAAGCGCGTCAGCAGAAGCATCCCCCCTCCTTTCGCCTCCGCCTGATGTATGATCCTTGCCGTTCACAGCTGTGCATTCCACTGACCCTTCCGAGGTGACACCAACGGGCGCCTGGACCCTTCCCCGCCTGCGTTTGTTTGTTGTCATCTGTTAACGTCAAAAGCCAAACCGCTCTATTGAAGAAGACCATAGGAAGAAAAAGCAGGGTTCAAACGGCCACTTGGGCCACAACCCGCTCGCTGATGATTCTGGGCGAGACCCTTTTGCCCCGACGTCCCAGGATTTCCAGCAAGTGCGCTCCAAGCCGGAGGAAACCCACGCCGGAAAGAGGAGGCGTTGCTGCCCTGTGACCAGCACCAGCAGCCGAACCCGTCAGAACGCCCTCCCCCACCCCGCCTTACAGGGCTGCCAAAGGCTGCTGGTTCGCCCGATCGATCCCCTCCTGGCGTCTCATTGACGTCCAAGAACGCCACCGCTCCCCTCCCCCGCCTGCGAACCGGAGCGCGGCCACCGAGGAAAGCCCGCGTTAGCTGGGACGGAGCCTCCTTGCCTGCCTGCCCGTCCCGCCTGGCCCAAGGCCACCGTTGCCCCCCCTTCCCTGGAGCCCCAGGCCTACGACCCTTCCCCCCTCGCCTCAGCCGGGGGGGGCGGGGAGCGGGGGACCGCGCGTGTCGGGTCCTCCTGACACGCGCTCCACGGCCGACGTTGGCTTGCCTCGAGCCTCCCACTCCCCACTTTGTCCCGTACTGAGGGTGCGGCACGGGGGGGCGGTTCAGCGCAGGGGACCCCCCACAGAAATTGCCCGGCGGGACAGGCGCTTCCAACAAGACGGGAAGCCCTTCCCTGCCTTTCCTGGGCTGTATTCGACCCGCCGCCGAACTGGGGACGGTGGAGGGAAGGGAGACGGAAAGAGCACTCGACAGGATGTCATTTTCGTTTTTCTCCCGGGGGCGCCCCCCCTCCCAGGCAAGAGGAAGCGCGGGAGAGCTCCCCGCTTGGCCAGTCCAAGGCAGCGGCAGCGACAGCCGACCCGGCGAGGAGTTCGGGTTCATCTCGCCCCGCCCAGACCGCCCCCCCTCCCGGAGGGCCGCGCCTGTTCCCGCTCCCGCTGCCGCCCCCTCCGCAGAAGAGAGGCCGACACCGCCCTCCCGCCCGCCCTGCCGCTTCCCCCTCGCGGGGCTTGAACGAGCAACACCCTCCTCTCTCCGTCACAAGGGGCAGAAGGTGGGGCCCCGAGGCTCCCCATATAAAGGGGGCCGCGGCGACACCTCGCTGCCAGGTTTGCCCTTCCACACGCACACGTGCAGTCGAGGGCTAGTTCGGGCCGCTCCTGACGGAAGCCCCGCGTGACAACCCCGAGGAGCCCAAGCAGGCAAGCAGGCAGGCGGAGCTGGGGAGAGGAAGGGGTCGCCCGTCAAGCCAGGAACCCGAGCCCCGCCAGGTGACGGTCCCGCGCCCACCGGCTCGCGGTCAAGAAGGGCGCGCCTGCCACGCCGAAGCAACCCCCCCCCCC
>JAHTLZ010000580.1:0-12720 GCA_023846285.1 Phrynocephalus versicolor | reverse complement strand
AGACGGGCAGTATATAAGTATTAAAATAAAATAAATAAAATAAAAAATAAATACCCACTGTTGTGGTCAGATGGCAAGCCTGTCTAACCCTGTGGTGAGAATGGGATGGATGAAAACACACTAACATCTGAGGCCAATTTGGCTACCAGCCAAATCTGTATGTATGAAACTTCAGCACATCTTAGTAGGCACTTGAACATATTTGTGATACCATTGTTACACTGTTTACAAATCTATTGGGTAATTGATGCATGCATTCAAGAAGAGAATGATGGAAAAGATGAAAAGATAAAGGGGAAGAAGGAGAGCAAAAGAAAAGCAAAATAAATACCTGAGAAAACAATTGATCATCCTAACTAAATTAAATTCACCAGATCTCAATAAAAACAAAACAAACTTTTAAATTGCTTTTTCAGTGATTAAAAATAGCCAGCTATTCTTGTGAGGTATATACTCCACAAGACAGAGACAAATATATTCTCTCTTTTGGCATATGGTATTTACAATTGTATGCAATATCTGGTGTTTCAGCTTACAGACACGGCTATCCCTAAACCGATTGCTGTCTAAGCAAATCACAATGCCTAGGAGATCCCCAAACTAGATTAAATGGGCCAAATTACACATTTAAGTAAGTTTTCATATGACACATTTTCCTCTATTGGACAAAATTTCTTCTGAATGTCTGTCTTTACCATGAGAGTGGCCAAACTCAGGTTTCCATTTCAGTAACCTATCGCAAAGCAAAGCAGAATTAAACACAAGATACAGAGATGAGTCAAGTATGCGCTTTTGTCTTTGATAGACATATTTTGTCACTTGTTGCCATGCCGTCAATTTTGACACTTTTTTGGGGTGCTGAGACAGAAGTTCTGAAGCACCCTCCAACGTAAAAAACAGAGCAAACATCAGGAAAATTGCTAACAATTTGGTTGCTTCCCAGGACACCCCAGATGAGGCATTTTCCTCATCTTGCATTATGGTAAAGCTACTTTTGATCAACAAATTACAGTTGAAGATATTTGAACTTTTTAGTTGCAAGAGGCATAACATATATAGCTGATGAATTATTTATCCAAAGGTTCTCTGTGTCCTTGGCATTCATCAAAAACTCCTTTAATGCTTAAGAAAGACTCTTTGTAGTTGAGAAAGTCAAGTATTCATACTTTATATAAAGTGAGTAAATAAAGTAAAAACATATGAATGCAGGTTTCAGTGCCACTTGACTAAAGCTGCATCCTTTAATCCCATATTCAGTTTGCTCCAGAATAAGTGTAAGTCTGTTACAACCTAGGCAAGAGCTGTCATTTTAGTCAGATCACCTCACATGAAACACAGGGGCCAATAATTACATTGTAAGACCTCAACGTAATAGTACGTTGTTATTGCAATGCAGACTGAAGGAAGACAGAGAAAGAGAGTACAAAATGCAGCTGTATGGCATCTGTTGTGCCTGAAGAATGTTCAAGGATACTCTAAAGGAAGCTGATCACTGGAAAATGCTAGTTTATAGAGATGGGCTTTTCATTTTGGAAGTGGTCAGATTCCGAAAGGAAATGCAAGAGCCCAGCTAATGTTCAGAACCGGAGGAATGAAATCAACCAATCCCTTACCTTGCGCTGGGCTTGCACCAATGAAGAAGAAGCCTCTGACGTGTCATCTTTCCTTCCCCCTGGTGCTGGCCAGTCAGGCAGGGAGGCGGGATGATGCATTTCCCTGCACAGCTCCTGATTTGCCAGTGCCCCGGAGAAGGAAATATAACAGATTGGAGGCTTCTTCCTTGTTGGGGTTGCACAAACAAGGACCTTTTCTTGATTTCTTAAATCTGCCTTTTCTTTGCTTCCCACTCTTCCCTCTACACCTTTGCTGGAAAATCAAATGCAAGGTATTCGTTGGCATAAGATGGCATTCACACTCAGTTGAAATGAGTCACCGCAGGAACCATGGATAGGATAATGGATGCACTTCTCTGCAGTCACAGCCCATGGGGGAGCAGGCAGGCTCTGCCCCATCTGGGCCTCCCCAGCAGCATGGAAACCCAACTAGCTCTGAGCCAGTGAATCCAGCCTGACCCAGAGGAAGTACTGGTGGAAGTGTCACAATGAGTATCTCTAGAGATGGAATGTGATTTCTTTCTGCATCAGTAAATGCCATGTTGAGACTTCCTCCTACACCATAGGAAGCATGCATCTTGGTTTCAAGCCAATGAATGGATGGTTGGCCATTAACATCACATTTAATTTGAGGTGGGGCTAAGGAGTTTTATAGGCATTAAAACCAGACAGAGGGATGAATGAAGACTATATGTTAGGTGTGGGTTATGCCTGGCATCAGGGATTACTACTTCATACAGGTAGATGACTGTGAAGAGTCCAAGAAACAGAGAAGTCAAGAGACCAAAAGCCTCAAGGCATGGCAGCTGAGAAACTGATCCAGAATAGGTAATGCACAAGGACACAAAACACTCCATTCAAGGATTTCATTGGCACAGAATTGTTTAAAAGTGGTTACATTCATCAGCTAAATATTATACTTACAAATTGCCAGCATATCACTTAATCATCTCCAGGACTAGCATACAGAATAAAGCATGTCTTTATGTAAGCTAAACCAAATTCTTTGATTGGACCTCTGAACGAAAATATTTCTCAACAGAAGGCCGCTATTAGAATCCAATCATGTCATATGGAGAAATGCTAAAAGTACTTAATTACAACAATTTACATCCCCACTAACTCTTCGTTGAATACAGCTTGGATTCAGCTGGATATGTTTTAAAGCACAGCCTTCATATATCAGATGCCAAACAAGGTTAGAATACTTGGTTAGCTAAAAGCTCATGAGGCAAATCCACTATGAAAAGCATCAGCGTACTGTTGAGGTCTGGTTGAGCACAGTTATCCCTGCAACAATGCTTAAGTTACTTCTGAAAGCAGCCAACATGATGGAGCAGGCCAAAGATGTTTTATATTGCAAGGCATTGCAAAGCACAGATTCAGGACACTGGATTTTAAACATGGATGCTGTAGCTAAACTTAAATGCTTGCATCAATACACATGCAGTGTAGCCTTTTTAATGAATTATATTCAGAGCATGAAAGAGTTAACATTTGCACTAGAATGTTCAGAGACACTCCCTCTTTAACCCTCCATGCTTCCACTAAACCTGCTACAGATTCCCCCCCCCCAATCTCAGCCCCCTTTGCAGAAAGAATCACACCCAGTTCCACTGATGGAAAGAAGTATCAGCAGCAGAACTAATGGATACCAATCATTGTCACCAAGACAGCTAGAGCTAGAGATATATTCCCAATGATAAAAATATTATCATTAATTCCCAATTAAAAAAATATTAATTTTTATAAACTAATATTTTTATTAATTTATATACTGCCCCATACCACTTCAAGTAATCTCTGGGTGGTTTACAGTTTTAATTACAGTATGCAGGCTACACATTGCCCCACCCCCATTTTAAAAGATGGATTTAAACTGCACATAAGGAGCAGATTTGCGTTGCTAAACTCAATAGCTTTAAAAGAGATATGACAAGGAGATTTAAATAAAGGAATTAATGGAGAAGCATGGAAGATAATCTGGGGAGAATGAATAATGAAAACTCTTGTAGATATAATGTAATGTTGTCTTTTAATGCTATAAGATGTCCCTCAATTCCCTGTACTCAGTGCTTGAACATGTCTTAATTGTACTAGACTGTATTGTTGTTGTTCAGTCATTCAGTTCATGTTCGACTCTTTGTGACCCCATGGACTCTGGTCACGTCAGGCCCTCCTGTCTTTCACTGCCTCCCAGAGTTTGGTCAAATACATGTTGGTTGCATCGATTACACCATCCAACCATCTCATTCTCTGCCATCCCCCTTTTCCTTTTGCCTTCAATCTTTCCCAACATCAAGGACTTTTCCAAGGACTCCTCTCTCCTCATGAGGTGGCCAAAGTACTGGAGCATCAGCTTCAACATCTGTCCTTTCAATGAACATTTATTTCTTTCAGGATGGATAGGTTTGATCTCCTTGCAGTCCAAGGGACTCTCAAGAGTCTCCTCCAACACCACAGCTCAAAAGCATTAATTCTGTGGCTATCAGCCTTCTTTAAGGTCCAGCTCTGCCATACTACTAGAAAAACCATAGCTTTGACTATCCTGACCTTAGTTGGCAAAGTGATGTCTCTGCTCTTTAAGATGCTGCCTAGGTTTGTCATCGCTTTCCTCCCAAGAAGCAGGCATCTTTTAATTTCATTGCTGCAGTCACTATCTGCAGTGATCAAGGAGCCCAAGAAAAACTCTGTCCTTGCCTCAATTTCTTCCCCTTCTATTTGCCAGGAGGTAAAGGGACCAGTGGCCATGATCTTAGTTTTTTTGATGTTAAGCTTCAGCCTATTTTTTCACTCTCCTCTTTCACCCTCATTAAGAGGTTATTTAATTCCTCCTGACTTTCTGCTGTGTATCTCAGGTTGTTGATATTTCTTCCGGCAATCTTAATTCTGGCTTGTGATTCATCCAGTCCTGCCTTCTGCATGATGTACTCTGCATATAAGTTAAAAAGGCAAGGTGACAGTGTACAGCCTTATCACACTCCTTTCCAATTTTAAACTAATCAGTTGTTCCATATCCAGTTCTGACTATTGCTGCTTGTCCCAGATATAGATTTCTTAGGAGATAGATAAGGTGGTGAGGCACTCCCATTCCTTTAAGATCTTTCCATAGTTTGTTGTGGTTCACACAGTCAAAGTATTTGGCATAGTTAATGAAGCAGAAGTAGATGTTTTTCTGGAACTCTCTAGCTTTCTCCATAATCCAGTGCATGTTGGCAATTTGATCTCTAGTTCCTCTGCCCCTTTGAAATCCAACTTGCACTTCTGGGAGTTCTCTGTCCACATACTGCTGAAGCCTGCCTTGTAGAATTTTAACCTTGCTAGTGTGTGAAATGAGTGCAATTGTGCGATAGTTGGAACACATTTTGGCATTGCCCTTCTTTGTGATTGGTTGTCCCTCATTACTGTAAGCCACCTTGGATCATTTTCCAAGGAGAAAGGTGGGGTACAAAAACTCTAAAATAAATAAAATAAAATAAATATATTGAAAGATCATGGGGAACAACATTATCTGCTCAAGTTTAAATAAAGAGAAGGTTGAAACAGTACACTGAAGGCCTATTAAAGCACCAGGAGTAGATGGGATACCAATGTAGCTATTTCAAACCACAAAATTTATCAAAATCCTAACAAAAATATACCAACCAATATGAATGAATGTTTATTTACGGTTATTAACCAAATTGTAGTACAATTAAAATATAATATAATGAAACAGTATAAAATAATACAATAAAACAGTATAAAATATTATGATAAAACAGTATAAAATATATTACTAGAAAATACAGAGCTTGTAAAAACGACAATTTATGGGTAAAACACTAAATATAATTAGGAGAGCTCAAATCTCTATCAGTTATACATCTACGTTTGATCATAGCAGTGTAACAGAATCTGGCAACACAATTTGTGATCTGAAGGGACCTGTCTGAAAGGAGTAGCTTAGCGTAGTAGTTGGTAGTTCTCCCAGGATGTTTGCAAATAATAGGATGTATAAGCTCCTTGCGTAGTTCTTGATAAAAGGAGCAGCATAAAAGAACATGGGTCACAGACTCAATTTGGCTATTATTGCAAGGACATAGCCTCTCTGGGTAAGGGATATTTTGAAATTTCCCATCCAAAAGTTTGGAAGGGAGCACATTCAGTCTGGCTAAGGAGAAGGCCCGGATTATTTTTATAGACATAGAGCTAGAGAGGTAAGAAAACATCTTGAATGCATTGTATGTGACTATGCTATTGGTGCCCATTTGGCTCAGGTGTTCCTGGAAATCTATATCTCATATCCTACGCTTGACGGTCGCTTTGGCATTGATGTAGCCCATCGCTATAAGGGTGTTAATAGAGAGACCTATCTGTTGCGTTTCTTTGACTACAAAATATTTCCAATCTGGCTGGAAGGTGTCTAGGAGGGTCAGGGGAGCCAGACCGACAGGAAGAAACATAAGTTTGAGCCAGTAATTAAACATGTGGGCTTTTACCCGTGCTCTAATGGAAACTAATCCAGTCTCCAGGCGTAGGGCTGTGTTAGGGGTGCAAGGAGGCACACCGAGGATTGATCTCAAAAATTTGGTCTGAACAGATTCAAAGGAATGTATATTTGCATATGCAAATATTGGGGAGCCATACAGCAACTGTGAGATCACCTTGCCCTTGAAGACTTGTACTGCTGAGGGAACATGTCGTCCACCATTAGAAAAAAAGAATCTGTTTAAAGCTGTGGTACTTTTCTGAGCATTTGATAATGAGTATTTTATATGGGATGTCCAGAAGCCAGTGGAGCTGAATACTATGCCCAGATATTTATAGCACGCCACCTGTTCTATAGAGTGATTATTATTACCCATTTGTGTTTAGCCCTCCTTCTGCTGGTAACAAGTACTTTGGTCTTGGCATAATTAATAACGAGTTGTTCCTGATTACAGTATGAAGAAAAGGCTTTCAAAAATCTTCTAAGGCCAATGCAAGTTAAGGATAGTAATACTATATCATCGGCATAAAGTAGCATGGAGATAGGGCATGAGAACAGCTTAGGAGGATGGAAGTCAGATTTTGATAATTTATCCACTATGCCATTGATATAGAAATTGAACAAAGTTGGGGCTAGAATACAACCCTGTTTTACACCATTGAACACTGGGATTGAATTAGATAAAGCTCCTGTTGAGTTGCAGAGAAGCTGCAACCTGGTGTTTTGGTAAAGGTGTTGAATTAGAAGAAGGAGCCTCCTGTCCAATATGGAAAACAAAGAAATGGCCAACAGACTAGCAATGTTCCTTATATATTTTCCAGTCCCTCATAAAGGAGATGTCAAGGAGATCAGTAACTACAGGACCATTGTTTTAATTTCTCATGCAGGCAAGTGATGCTCAAGGTGCTGGAACAAAGATTGTTATCATAATGATGTTCAGGCTGGAGCCTAGAATAATACAATGCAAGCATTTACTGGCTGTGTGTGTGTTGTGTTGTTACAGTCATGACTGACTCTTTGTGACCCCATGTCCATGGAGTTTTCTTGGCAGGAATACTGGAGTGGTTTGCCAGTTCCTACTCCAGGTGCCTACAGCACCTGGTATTCCCTGGTGGTCTCCCATCCAAATACTAACCAGAGCCGACCCTGCTTAGCTTCTGAAATCAAGCGAGATCAGATGTGCTTAGGGAATCTAGGCAGCTATTTACTGGCCATTGAAGGCCAAAAAAGAATTTAATCATATCAGGCTTTGCTTTGTAGACTACAGCAAAGGCTTGGACTGTATGGATCATGAGAATGTATGTTTCAGCACTTGGTTGCCCTGATGTATAACCTGTATTGTGGACAAGAAGCTACTGTTATGACAGAAAATGGAGAGTCAGAATAGTGTGCAGACATGAAATCAGAAAGAGACTTAAACTCAGGAGGCAGTAGGTTAGAAAACATAATCAAGTGAAAGGATATGTCACTGGAGTCAAAGACCAAGCTCAGCCACACTCGTGTATTCCTAATCACTATGTGTTCGTGTGAAAGCTGGACAGTAAAGAAAGCTAACATGGTGGCGGGGGGAGGGGATCATCTGAAATGTGATGCTGGAGGAAGGCTTTGCAGATAGCTTTGCAGATATTTATTTTACTTTATTTTTGTCTTGTCTTAGACCCATGGGATTATGTACTTTATTTTGTTAATCTTTTACTATCTTTGTAATTTTGTATTTGTTAACTTGTTGTAAACTGTTCAGAGTGGTCGCGGCTGCCAGATGGGAGGTATAAAAGTCTAATAAATACATAAATACATAAATACATTAATAAAATCTTTAACTGCCAAATGGGTCCTAGAGCAAAATGAAGCTTGAATTATCTGGGGAGGCAAATATCATGAAACTGAGGCTGGTCTACTTTGACCACATAATGACAAGGCAACAAGGAAAATGTGATAATGCTGAGGAAGATTGGAGGCAACAAAGAAAAGAGAAAGAGAAAATGGGAGAGGGATTGTCTCCATGAAAGAAACAGGGCTTGAGTTTACAAAAACTAAGCAGGGCCTATTGAGGACATGATATTTTAGAGACCATTCAGACGATCACTAGGACACATGAACCCAGGTAAGTCTTTTGTCCTCAGTCTGGAGGCATTTTTTCAATACACAATTGAAACTAGGCAAATACAGTAGGACCCCTGTATTCACTTATTCATTATCCACTGATTCAGTTATCCACAGATGGTGGTGGGGGGGTCAAATAAATAATTCAGCAGCCACAAAGCAAGCTACTATCATAAACAAAGCAAGCTACTGTCACAAACAGCAGCTGTAAATCAAACTACTGTCATAAAACAACAGATTTAAAGCAAGCTACTGTCACAAAATAGCAGTTTTGGGGATTTTGGTGTTCTCATCCACAGTTTTCATTTTCCATGGGAATGTCTGGAACCAATTCTCAGCAGAAACTGGGGTCCTACTGTAATGGGTTAGGCTCTATCCCATTATTCTCCTGGTATCTGTGGTTCCCAAACTGTTTCGCCCCATAGTCCACTTACCGATTTTTTGGTTTTCCATAGACCCCCTGCCTGCAAAATATTGAATTTTCCTAAACTTGTTAACTTCAAATATGTTTTTGACAGCTGACACAGTACTGCTCACTTTGACAGGGTTTGTTTTTTAGCATGGACAAGTGTAAAAAAAAGAGAAACATGTACATTTTTATTCATACCTTTATTGAAGAGACACAAAATGAAAGTAAATATTTGGATTTACAAATCAGAACCCAGTAAAATTCTTATATAAAATTAATACAAAATTTTACTATTAATGGGAAGGATGAGCCTGATGCTCTGATAGCAATTGTTCAATATTTGGCTTCAAATTAGTGGGGTATAGTCTTAAATCTCCATGTTCAGTGATTTGCAATCAATTCTTTTGTTTCTCATAAGAAGATTGGTAACAGGACTAAAACCCCTTTCCATGAGGTATTAAGATGGAAAAGTTATCAAAAACCTTCTTGTGATAGTCCATAATGCAGGATAAGCAACAGGTATATGTTTCTGAAACCAGAACTACTGATACCCCTTTCTGAACTACACATTAAGTTCTTTGTTATTGCTTATTCTGATCAGTTCTTCTTGTAGTATGACATCCAATTCTTGAATATCACCATTTGGATTCATAATCCACTATGGTAATTCCATAGTCACAACATCCTTAAACCTGGTTTTAATGTCTATGTAAAGGACATTTAAATGTTGAACGTAGAAGCTGGTCTACAACATAGACCAACACATCATCACACTGGACATTTGTCAATGACAATTTGGAGAACTGGGAAAATTTGTGTCATCCAATGTTACCATGACTGGCAAGAAACACTAGAAATGATGGACTTTGTTTTCATTAAATTCAGACTGTCACCTTGTAACTGCAAGTTAATCTGATTAAATTCAATAAACAAATCTGTTAAATAAGCAATGCCTGGTTTCCATTTGATTAATTTTTTCCCCAAAATCTTTACCATCCAAAAACTCTAAAACAGTCTCAAAAAGTGAAAAAAGTCTTGCTAAACATAAGCCTTTTGAGAGTCAGCGTACTTCAGTGTGAAGGAGTAATCGATGAAAGTCCTCATCATTTTCTTCACACAACTGAGTAAATAACCTAGAATTCAAAGTGGTGGTATGGATCTTATTTACTGTGTTTATGACAAATTGAAGAGAGTGTTGCAATCTGGCACTCAGATTTTTAGCTACCAAATGTTGTTGATGAATGATGCAAAATGGACTTTAAAATCATGCACATAGTGATGATCAGGTTCTGAAAATTGATGCAACACCCAGCCCCATATACAATGCAAAAAAGACTTTAAAGTCATGCACACTGTGATGATCAGATCTCCACCTTTGCCCTGCTTGAGAAACACAACAAAACAGTTTGAAAATTTTCAAAAATCTCTGCAATAACTTTCAAGAATGGCACCAAAACGTGCTGAAAGTGGTGGCAAAACAATCTGTGTTAGGCGTAACAAGGCATTTATGGAATACCTAAATGTTGATGGCCTAAATAGGATCCACTCGTGTGGATCCCCATTTATATTGTGTGCAACCCCAATTTTTTCTTGCTGACATGGACCCACTGCAAGTCAAAATTGACCTCTGGGGGTCTATATAGACCACTTTGGGAACCTTTGGGTTAGAGGATTCTGTCTCTGTCATGATACAGTATATTTGCCTGTGAAAGTATGCACTGACAGAATATCTTTGGGACTTGCTCTTAATGTCTATCTATCAGATGTTATATTCTGATGGTGGTCTTTTTTTCATTCTGTAGGAATGAGTTAAATTAAGCTTGAAATTGTATGAGAGAAGCTTGGCACATTAGTATTTTATAAATATTATGACAATGAGATTGTGATAGAATGCAGTGCAATGTGTTTTTATTTCTTTGCTTGCTACAAAAAGAAAATATTTCCCATGACATGTATAGGCAAGACAATAAGAGTAGAAACTAGTACAGAGATTATAAACTGATTCCCTGTTATCACTATTTTTGTTAAAGATGCAATGAACAGCACATCTGGGCAAAAATACATAGAGGACTCATTGTTTTTCCGAACAGCAATATTCTATAATTATATAGTTGCATTTGGAAAACTGTTCAAAGCAATTCCAGACATTGCTGCAGAACCACTGTGGCTACCAATTTCATGGGTCATGTAAAGTACATGTAACATGAATGACTATTTCAAGCCAAAATTCATTATGGTCACTTACAGAACAGTAGAGAGATCTATGGAATTTGAGTTGAAAACATTATCTTGGTAAAACTATAATTTCCTTGGCTTCGCTAAAGAAAGGAGGCAGTTTTGTGTAAGCTTTTCCTTTGTAACCAATATCTACATGAATAGTATGAATCTAACTCCAGCATATGAATACTTGTGTACAGATAAAGACAGGGATTCTTTGTCCATAAATCTAGTCTCAGGGCTTGGTTAGGCTGGCATTTGTCCCACTCTTTGATGCATAGCAGGGGTGGGTTGTTTCACTTTTCCTTCAGCTATTGGACAAACATATCTGTGAACCAATCTGCTCCCAAAGTTCCCCTACCAGCATATTTTGAGCTCTTGTTAGGGACTCTAGTTTGGTCCATTTCCAGCACATGCAATCACTGGGAACAGACCAAAATCAAGTCTTCCAGATGTTAAAGCACCTTCTGCTATCAATTTCTGCTATTGTGAAATGGCTTAATAAATGAGCTCCTTCAGGATATTGGCAAACTGAACACTTTCCCTGCTTCTCTGTGGAAAGGTCCCTGTGGATACCTATATAATCTGCGTTCTTATATTTTCTATCACTACTGTCCAGCATTCACACTATGGCTTGGGCAGTAAATAAAGCTGTCAGTGAAAAAAAAAAGATTTTTCAAAATGTCATGCTGAAGGAGAGCTTTGGCGATTTCCAAGACTGCCAGAAAGATGAACAAAAAGAGCCTAAATCAAATCAACCCTGATCTATCTCTGGAGGCATGAACGTTGAAACTAAGGCTGTCCTACTTTGGGCACATCAGAAGAAGGTAGGATTCTCTGGAAATGACAGTAACACTGGGAAGGGCAGAAGGCAGCAGGAAAAGGGGAAGACCCAATACCAGATGGACTGGCTTCCCAAAGGATTATCCAGAAGTTCAGTCATGATAACTGGACTTTTTTTTTCTTGTGAGGCTAAAACGTTTCGCTACTCACCCAAGTAGCTTCATCAGTCCTACATCAGAGGTCAAGACTGACAATGGATGAATAGTGAAATGTTTCAGTCTCACAAGAAAAGAAGTCCAGTTGTCATGACTCAACTTCCAGATAACCTCACCTGCATGACTGAGAATCTTCACAGACATAACTTCCTAAAGGATACATTTACTAGTGTTGAACAGAGCATTTAGAGATCAGTCATTGGACATTATGGAGATCAATCATTCATGGGGTTTCCATAATTGACGGTGACTCAGTGGCTGCTCAGTGACAGCCTTTCAGTGCTGGGAGGGGCTCCTTTGCCTCCCTGCACCGGACGCAACATACAAATTGTGGACCATGTGGTCTGTCAGGCTAGGAGCCTATATAAGGCTCTCTTGAAAATTTCCTTACCTCTCTTGCCCGCCCACCCTATTAGGAGAATGCAATTAGCTGGTCACGCCAGGGCTGGGTGGGAATTTTTGACTGCTACTAAGAGCGGCAGTGAGTTTTCGCCCATCCCATTCTCCTCAGGTGAGGTGTGGTCATTTACTATTTTACCAGTCACAATTGATGGTTAGCGCAAGTGGCAACCCAGGTTAGTCAGTATTAGAAAGTTGTGCGTTCATAAATTACCCCCAGAAGTGCTCTATATTAATAGTCTAGGATATTAAGATGATTAGTTAGAGCATTAAAATTGGCCCCTAGGGGTTAGATGATGGCTGGCCAGACCGTTTCTTTGGAATGGGTGCTGTGCTAGTGGACAACACACAGCTAAATTTAATTAGACCCTGTAATTCATGCCACTTACACTATTCTGTGGCCTCCCTTGGATTTTCATCCTTTACAGTTTACTTAATACAGCTAACCAATAAATTGTGGCCCAATTTGAACTCCACAATTCTTGTCTCATCTCTTTATTTTGGGGCTGG
>JAHTLZ010000579.1:0-11901 GCA_023846285.1 Phrynocephalus versicolor | reverse complement strand
GGCTTCCATTACCTTCATACCATGAACCAAGATGGACCTCCATTTTGGCCGTTACTTCACGAGCGGCTCGGTTCGCGGTAAGCCGTCATTTGCGTGCGAACCGACCGCTTCAGTCCGCACGCTCCTCCCTTTTGGCTTCGACGTCACCCCGACCACGCCCCCTTAAGCGTGCTCCAACCGGGGCAAGTGATGCCCCTGGCGGAGGACGGGAATCTCTTCGCTTCGCATCTCGCTTCGCACCCAGCGCCGCGTGCGGACTTAGGTTTCCCTCCCCTTTTTTTTTTTTACTGCTCTTTTCCATCCGAAATATCGATGCATCGATATTTCGTTCTGTCGGACATTCGTTGTTGCGGTCTGCAGCGGGAAAAATCAGATCCTGTTGTTGTTAAAGCAAGTTTTTGGTTGTATCCCGTTTCCAAATAAATCCTATTCCTGTTCAAAAAACAAACGCCAGGTGTCTCTGTTTTCCCCTGCCAGCCAAATCTGTAAATGTTTTACTGCTCCTTTATCCATGGGGTGGCGTTCTGAAACACCGTTCACGGCTGTTTGTACTCCTTTTAGTACTCGTATGCACTTTCGACTTCGCTTCCGGAACGTAGCAATTGGAAAGAAACCGCCGATAATTTTTAAACTTTTTTCCCCTCTACCGCTGCCGTTTCCGCCTATGAGCCTTACTGTTCGGCTTTCCCCACTTCACCCGCTCCAGATCCCCCCCCCCCCAAAACTTCTACTACGGGTGCAGCACAGATCTGGATATCACCCACCCCGCCTCACTCACCCTTAACCCCCCCCAGAACGCCAAAATTGGTGCAGCGGAAACAATAAATAGCCTCTGGGCATGTGTTGAGTTCTTTTTAAAAAAAAACCTCTGCTAGGCTTGGCGCTTTGTAACGATTACTGGATCTTCCCCCAATTCAGTCGTCCACAATAACCCTCCCGGAACGCCAAAAAAGGCTACAGCGGAAAAATTTATAGCTGTTGACATATCTCCGCCGATGCTTCGAAACCCCTTTTTTATGCAGGAAACACAGGCAGCGCGGATACGGGTTCTCTGTCAAATACACAAACTGCCCCTTCCGCCGATATTCACCCGCTTCATTAACCATGCGGTGAGGCAGTGCCTCTGGCCATGTGCAGAGTTCTTGTGAAAAAAAAAAAGTTTTCTCGGCTTGGCGCCTTGAAAATACTAATGGATATTCCCCCACTTCTCTGACCCGGAATAACCCCCCCCGCCCCGGGACGCCAATTAAGTCTACAGCGGAAAAATTTATAGCTGTTGACGTATCTCCGCCAATGCTTCGAAACCCCTTTTTTTATGCAGGGAACACGGGCAGCGCGGATACGGGTTCCCTGTCAAATAGACAGACAGCCCCTTCCGCCGCTATTCACCCGCTTCGTTAACCTCGCAATGAGCCATTGCCTCTGGCCATGTGCAGAGTTCTTTTGAAAAAAATTTTTTTTTTCTCGGCTTGGCGCTTTGAAAATATTAATGGATATTCCCCCACTTCTCTGACCCAGAATAACCCCCCCCGGGCTGCCAATAAAGGCTACAGCGGAAAAATTTATAGCTGTTGACATGTCTCCGCCGATGCTTCGAAACCCCTTTTTTTATGCAGGAAACACGGGCAGCGCGGATACGGGTTCCCTGTCACATAGACAAACTGCCCCTTCCGCCGCTATTCATCCGCTTCGTTAACCTTGCAGTGAGGCAGTGCCTCTGGCCATGTGCAGAGTTCTTTTGAAAGAAAAATAAACTTTTTCTCGGCTTGGCGCTTTGAAAAGATTACTGTATATTCCCCCACTTCTCTCACCCGGAATAACCCCCCCGGGACGCCAATTAAGTCTACAGCGGAAAAATTTATAGCTGTTGACGTATCTCCGCCGATGCTTCGAAACCCCTTTTTTATGCAGGGAACACGGGCAGCGCGGGTACGGGTTCCCTGTCAAATAGACAGACAGCCCCTTCCGCCGCTATTTACCCGCTTCATTAACCTTGCAATGAGCCAGTGCCTCTGGCCATGTGCAGAGTTCTTTTGAAAAAAAAAATTTTTCTCGGCTTGGCGCTTCGAAAAGATTAATGGATATTCCCCCACTTCTCTGACCTGGAATAACCCCCCCACGACAATAAAGGCTACAGCGAAAAAATAAGTACCTCGTTCTCCCAGGATGCCCCCCCCCAAAAAAAACAGTTTACAGTGGAAGAAAGAAATACCTGCCCCCGAAGCTTCGAAAAATCATCGTTCATCTGGCGTCTGTGGCTGACCCACTATACCCCCCCCTTATATCTGTCCAGAAACGCTATTCCCCCCCCTCAAAGTTGAAATAACACGCTTTATTAATATAGGTATTGAGATTCTTGGCTACAAACTTTTTTTTTAAACCACTCTTTTAGAGGAACAAGGTTCAACTTATGTACTTGTTTGCTAAAGCTGCATAGTTTTTATCCGAACATTTTGAAACCGCTGTATCGAAAAGCAGATATGTCTATGCTTCCCTTACAGCAGATTCTGAATGTTCCATAGTACTAATGATAATAACAGCTATTGAAAAAACTATTCCCACAAAGAAACACTAAGAGTCTTATTCAATTCCTGAACGTTGTAACTTTATTGTGATAACCTCTTTATGCAATAAAACAACTTACAACAGTAATACTGAACTAGGAAAACTGAATATAATCTCCAACCATGACCAATATCTGCAGTGGTACATTCCAAGATTGTTCGTAATGGTCAGTCCTGAGTAATGAACTTTTCACCTTTGGCTGGCCATCAGGCTCCAAACAATAGGCCCCCACTATCTGCCGGCAGGTGCTGGCCTACTTGGAGCCTTCCAATTACAAACTCCACCCATTTTCCTCAAGGAACAATGGCCCACTCATTGCACTGGATAGAATATGTTTCAATTCCTGTCCTTCACCCAACGTTGCTGGGTAGAACTGATAAATCTGGAGGTACTTTGCATGAGCTCTGAGAAATGCACAGGTAACTGTTCATGCTAAATAAAAGTATTCTTAAGCAAATGCATTGTACAATTTATTAGTATTCCTTGCAATAGGACAAATGCATCTTTTTTAAACACAACCCCAGGTACAGTATTGCAGTAATTTAAGTTAGCAATGTTAAAGGCAAGATAAACATACTCCTAGGCACCTGGCAAGTGAACTCTACGTTGACCCTTAATCTTATTGGTTAAAATTAGTTTCATTTTCCAGAGATATGTGCAGGATCCCCAGGCCAAACCTTATAAAAACCCCTCAAGTTTTCCCAGCCACCCGTGGAGAGTTAGGAGTTACTTAGAGAGGAGTTGTCCAATTGAAAAATTATTGTTCAGCTCAGAAGAATTCAAGGCCTGTGATTTTGAGATGGAGGGAGGTAGGGGCCGTTACTGGACGGAGGCTGAGGTGTCCAGTCTGCTGAATTTTTTTATTGAGAACGAAATGGGCCCAGTTCTGTTTCATCTGCACCCCAGAAGGAACCAGCAGGCTTTCAGACAGGCTGCAAGAGAGTTGGCTAGGCTTAACTATGCCCGGAATCCGACTCAAATAAGATCTAAATTTAAAACGATAAGGCAGAACTTCAATAGGGCCCTTTTTTATTTTGGAGAAGATGCTGAAGAGGGACAGCAATGTGCTTTTTGGGATCAACTACTCCAACTCTGGATTCAAGCAGGAAGGCCCGATCCTCGTCATCTTTTTCCTTTGGGTAAGCAATATCATCTTTCTTTTAAAAACATTACTATTTTAGGCGTAATTACGATGCGTTAAAATACCTTAAAGTGTTATATGAAAACTGTTAGTGGCACATATTGCATGCTTTTAAGGCAAATTTTGATGTTACGGTGCTGAAATTCAGGATCAGCATACATTTAAACATTTAAAACCATTTAAACGATTATTTGCTAACAATAAATAGCAGTTAAGAGATTTTATCCCATGTCAATTAAAATTATTGCCCTCCAGTAAATCTTCTGTAGTACAATAAAAGGAAGACCAAACCTTTACAAATCATATCTGGAAGTAACACTTGTTGCAGGGATATCTTACACTTCAATAAAGCATGCATGCACTGATCTAACATTATTCAAATGTGTAACAGCAGGTCGGTTTGCACTAAAAAACATTTTTTCCACGTATGTCTCAATAGGCGCTGGACCAGGAAGGAGGCTTGGCAACAGGGGCGGTGATCTCAGGCCTCAAAGGCAAGCAAACAGAAGGGAGGCATTGGAGCAGCAGGCCAATGACTCTGACGAAGACCAGGAACAGGCCATGGCTCAGGAAATCCAACCACCAGTGGAGCAAGAGGGTCCACGCCATGCCAATCAAGCTGCAGGTCCAGAAGTACAGCCAGTGCAGGAACAACAGGTGGAGCATGAAGGTGTGTGAGAGTAATTTGTGGCCTTCACTGAGGTGGGTACACATACCAGAATGTACTTTAACAATAAATACCTATAATTTTCTTTTTTTCAGAGTTACAAGAGGATCAACCAGTGGACATTATGCTGCAACCAGTTACCCGCGCTGAACATCAAAACTGGGTGGCTGCTCTTCAACAGGCGGTGGAGAGAATAGCCGCTCTAGAAGAAATTGTGCTCCCAGGAAACAGAGGAGGAGCACCAGCCAGGAGAAGGTGCCGTAGGCGATGAACACTCTGTTTTTCTATGGCCATTTGTTCCTTGAAGCAAGTGTTAAAGGTCTAATTTTGTGCCAAGCACCGTCCCGGTTCTTATCTTTTTTTAGTTCACAGTTAATGTACAACCAATATAAAAATGTCTTATTTATATAAAAGCTCCTAAGAAAATATTAGGACAACTTACTTTGCATATTCTCTATTTCTTGCTTGTGCACTTTAAACAATTTTGCCACACAATAATTTATTTAATGATGCACTTTAAATGCTGTTCTTATTTTTGTGAAACCTAACAAAATTTAGCTCTATCTTATGTGTGCCTGTATGGTTTTGTTTTAAAAGCCATTAATTAACACAGTATTACATTGTTTTAAAGGTGTTTGTTTTCAAAGACATACTTTACATGTGGTTCTGGTGTTTACTTTTTTCATTAAAAAGTTTACTTTTAAGGACTCCAAATATAAGTAAAGTGAACAAAACTATACTTTACCTATTGAGTGGCTAGAAATAAAAAGTTTGCTAAGAAATCATCTCTGTTTCTGTGAATTCTTTTGTCTGGGTATGGTTATTCTGGGTGAGTGAAGTGGGAGAATACCCAGTGATTTAAAAAAAAACCTAGAAATGTTTTCCTTACAGAGCATAGAACTGTAGGGAAAACAACAGCAAAAGGCATAATAATCCCTTTTAGAAACGCACCCAAAAAGTTTATATTTGCTTGATGAGTGGTTTACTGCTCATTTGGGTTTCTGTGTAACTGAACTTGCTGTAAATGTAAAGCACTTCAGCAGTCTTTCATTAAAAACCAGGGTTAGGGTATTCTATCCCTACTCCCAAATATGGCCTGTTATTTTATTTCCTCTAAGTAGAAGAAGTAATCAATTAGGGTGAAAAAAATTTTTTCTTGATACGTCTCCTCTTTGGTGGGGTTAGCTTTCTGGACTCAATGTTCTCAGTAGCACTTTCCTGCTTAACAATCAGGTATGGAGACAGTGGGAAGTCAGGTTCTACAGCTCCCTGTTTTTGAGTACTGGTTTTTGGGATATTATTGTCGCCCTGCAGCAGTTTTTTCCCTGGTTTGTTTCCCTGAAATGTTGATCCATTTTTTGGTTTTCCAATGTAAACATGGGCAGCTGCAGACCTACAGGGCAGGAGTGATACCGAACATTCATTATCAGAATCCAGCTCGGAGGCAGTACCTGAGCCTGTGGTTCCAGTTGAATCTCCATCAAAATCACTTTTTTCACCAGTATCATTGTTTGAGGAACCAGTGGACAGCATGATTTTAGAGTGCTGTTCAGTGTGTTGGCCTTTAGGGGTGGCATCTCCTTCCATGTCAACCTTGTCTTTTGTCCCTGATGTTGTTAAAAATTGGGTTAGTCTAGCAAGAGAATCTGAAGCCACCCTTAGATTATCAATAACCTGTTTCTGGAACATCATATCCTGGTGGTTCCAAGCATTTAGTGTAGACTCTTTCCTGTCATCCGATGCCTTAACCCAGTCCACAAAACCAGTCAGTGTGTTGTCCAGCCGTGCTGCTGCTGTAGATCTCTGTTTCCTTTTCCTTAGTAATGCAAGCCTCGTTGCTGGATCAAGAGTCGCCTCATAGTTTGTTGTTTCCACTGGCTCTGAAGGTGATAAGGAGAAATAAAAAGAATTTTTAAGCAGTGTATAAAATAAGGGTTTTGTAGAAAACACTATGTTTACTGTATAAAGGAGTATCCATTCACATAATAAATCACTCACTTTCATCAAACAGTATATTACCATTTAAAATTATTGATGTTATAAAGGCCATCATTTTACTGCAGGAAACGAAATGAAATACTATGTAAACAGTTGTTTGCATCAGAATTTAAAGTAATGGAGTTTTAACAGGTCAGTGTTTTATTACTTCTGAAAACGTTTACTTCTGCAAAGTTAATCACATGCACAACAGTACTTAAAAAAGGTAGTTTTTTCTTGGTAGGTGTAATTTATCCTATTCTGAGATGAACATACCTTTTTTACCACGTCGTTCAGTTAATATTGCTTGTGGACTCTGGGATGAAGAACAGCCAGATGTGGATGGTTCACAACCATCTGTAGACTGTGAATCTGAAAATGAAATAATTTTTTTAAAAGGCAGTATTTTACATTACTGTTGTTTACCTTACAGTACTATGTGCTGTAAGGTAAACATTTATATGATATTCTAAATAATCAGACCACTGCTCGTTTGCAAAACATGGCCTTCCTGCATAACTTTCAAAGTCTACCTTACCCATTGCTGATGCTTCCGAAGCCACGTAGCTGTGGTTCATGCCTTCACTTTCTTCGAAGAGGGACTGTGATCCGGCATTATCGGTAACAGCATGCATTGCCTCCGTGGTTGCTGCATGTGAGAAGAGGAAATTAAGTTCTGATATTTCCCTCGCGTTGCAATACAGGAAAAGGCAAAGGACCGGAAGCAGTCTTTTGTTTCCGGATCACATAAAGGTTAATGTTCTATGGTTGGTTACTGGTGCGGCATGTCCCGCCCTCCTTTTTTTTTGCCCGAATCAATGAAAGGTTTAATTTCTGGTAAAATAAAATGATTGCCCTCCAGTCAGAACCGCTATACGTACAAACGGTTGCATATCATTTCACCTAAGCAAACGGCATTTTTAATGAAGAAATAAGTCTACTCAAGTCTCAGTGCACCTATTCAAATCCTACAAAAATATTTATAAATATATTTTTCAAATCGGAATTTAACAAATGCTTAGAGATTTTTTCTGTTCATATCTCAAGTGTTAATCGATGCATCGAATATCTTGTTATAGCGGAGAAACAATATATCCTTTGTACAATACATAACGGATACTTTTAATTACATATATAATCTCGGTAATAATCCAGAGCTACCGATACATCGATGCACTGCTGCAATGTTCTTTAATTGAAACACGCATTCACTATATGAGAGGGAAATTAAACGCATCCGCCCGTTAATCAGAGAGGTTTAAAACTCATCCCGTTCCTTCGTTGTTTCGGTTTATCGAAAGACACAACGTGTTCTATAAACAAATGACTGTACTCTTGAATAGCGTTAGAGTTACTGTTATTAACATTATTTTTTTCAATGTAATACAATAAATGCGCCGTATTGTACGTAATAAATTTAAAGGTACATAGTCAATGCTTACCAGTGCTCCCGCTGGACTCGCTCTCGGTTGTCCGCAAGGGGTGAATTGAGGTGTCCGTTCGGAAAATATTTGCCATTTCTTCGTACCAAATAAATTTTGCACGCCCCGCTCCAGAAGTAC
The DNA here is from genome assembly GCA_023846285.1 of Phrynocephalus versicolor. NCBI lineage: Eukaryota > Metazoa > Chordata > Lepidosauria > Squamata > Agamidae > Phrynocephalus > Phrynocephalus versicolor. Next base: position 3,989 of record JAHTLZ010000579.1, on the reverse strand, counting down.
TGTTTTGAATTACAGCCTGTTTGTACAGTTTTCTAAGCGATTTGCATTTAGTTCTACATTCCGTACCTGATCTAAAAAATCCAATTTTTCATAGTTCTTTTGAAATCACCTCATAGATTTCAATATTCCTTTTGAGGGAAGACAAGGCCTCACCCCAAACCTTAATTAAGGCCGAAGTTTCCTCGTTTCCCCAAATAACCCCTCTCTTAATTTTGGAATGAACAGAACTGGCTGTGCAATTCTCTGAATTGTCCTCAGAATCCATTCCTATAGCTCCCTTCTGGAAATTTTTCCTAGGGCAAGCCTCCTGTTTGAATGGACACCAGCAACTAAACTCACTTGCCTGAATGCTAACTTCCTTCCCTTGCACCTTTTGGCTCCCTTTATTAGCATTTCAACAGAAAGGTGATCTCAATTTGGGAGGAGGATGGGTGATTGATTACAAAGGGGCCCCTCTCCTGTATCTCAGCTGGCTAGGATGTGGTACAGAAATGTTTCATTAGCTATCGATTTGTCTATACCAAGTACTGTTGACTGTTTCGAAGGAAGTATGTTATTTGCAGGTATATAAGCCATAGCATAGCAAGTAAATTTTCCCATCTCCTCCCTTCTGGTATCATGGAGGTCTGCGAATGAGAACTGACCTATTGTACTACTGCAAAGTATGTGTTCGACACTGTGTTATGCTGTTAGTTATGACTCTAAACTGCAGACCACAGCAGCTGTTAGAGATTTTTTCTGCAGGTATGAGGGAGGATTGTGAGGATGCTGAAAATGTGATCAATTTGTTCCCCATTAGTCACGGCAGCTGGTACAAAACAAACTCTAAATCTACAATTTGCATTTGTGAGCAGAATAGTCTTTTAAGAAGTATAAAAATGGTACGGTTAACTCAGAAACAATCGTGTTTACTGTACTGTTCCTAAGTTATAGCTTGCAAGGGGCAACCTTTCTTGTTTCAAAGCTTCCAGAAATGTTTGTTTAGGGAACCTTTTACCACGAGCCTTTAATACAGGCTTTATTGCCTAGAAAGTTTGATTTTAGCAGGTATATTTTGCGTAGCATGATTAATTAATTTAAAAGTATGATCCTGATATAATCATAATGCTCCTTTGATTACAGGAATCTGATTTTGTATAGCGCAATGATTGTTATTCATACTGTTTTCTGTAGAGAACAACCCATTGCTTTCATGTATCATCCAGAATCCAATTATCATCATTTTAGAAAACAAGCATTTAAAAGTCAAGGATTTGACTGGTGGTAACCCTAAGGAATTAATAGTATTGTGCATTAAGTGTAATGAGCAATGCACTTTAAAACCAAGAAATTGATAGTAATGCATTAGTTACTTATTTCTCCCTCAAAAGTTAAAAGAAAAGGATTAAAGATATGCTCTTAGTTTCCTTATGTGGCTAAAGGCAACACATAGAGTTTATTTTTGCCTTTCCTTCAGAGCCATTAGGCCATAAAATGCTTGTAGAGGGAACTGTAATATGATACTTCCTGCTAAAGTCAACTCTGGCAGAAGTACTCTGCATATCAAGAGAGAAGTGTTATAAGCACAACAGCGGAATGTTGTTTTCTTAAAAGCGGGGGCCTCTCTGAAAGGCATGTGTTGTAAAGTAATTCATCTGACAGACAACAGGACAGATAAACTCCAAGGCTAGGCATTATTTGTTTTTGGATGGTACGCGTTCAGAAACTGCTATGAATTTAGTCTAGTGCCTTGGTTTTTTGCAAGGTATATTAGTGAGCATTGTATGATCTTGAAGCAAATACCTCTGTCAGGCATTCTTTTGCATAGCCGGTGTAGTATTTTGCTAAACCAACTGGTGTTTAGCACTTAAGGTAAAGGAAAGTAATGCAAATTAAATAGAAACATTTATTAACCGAAGGAATTAAACAGGAAGCGCCCATTCTGTAAACCCACACAATTCTACTCCAAATGAAAGTCTAAAAGAAAATAGTACAGTACAGTATATGAACTTGTTATTTTGCGCCCATGTCACTTCACATGGGTAAACAGGTACTCCGCAATAGCATTCCGAACGGACTCAGCCTCTGCACGTGCAGTTCCAGACCTTTGGAAGTCATTTATTTCACAATCATCCTGTGGTTCAGGTGGGGGTATTGGATGTTGTTCTTCATCAAGTATGTCATGGTGTTCACGTTCACATATATTGTGTAGAATCACAGCAGAGGCAATAATTGAATTCACGTTTTCTATGTGGGCCTCAATCCTAACAGACAAACGTCTAAATCTGGCCTTCAACCGCCCAAATGCTCTCTCCACGACGCATCTTGAGCGATTAAAAACCTTATTGAAGTGGCGCTCTCTGTCATTTCTAGTAACAGCAAAGGGCTTCATTAGCCACTTACACAATGGATAGGCACCATCCCCTAATATAATGGGTGGTATTGAGACCCCTGCATAGTGGAACATAGGACTGCCAGGTATTAGGGTACCTTCCTCCATCCGACTAAAAAGCATAGATGATCTGAACACATGGGCATCATGATTAACACCTGAATGACCAGTCAACATAGAGAAAAAAATCCCCTCTCCGTCGCAAGCAGCCTGAAGCAATACAGAATGAAATGATTTCCTGTTAAAGTAAGCCGGTCCCTGCAATTTTGGGGGGCTTATCGGAATGTGCGTTCCGTCGATACAACCTATAGCATGTGGGAACCCGAAGATTTTCATAGATGATGTCATCTGTAGAAACGGAAAAAAACACATAAAGAATCATTATTTTGCAAAACCGTAAGGGCGCTGGTACAGAATTCAAGAAAAGACTGGGATGACCGAAAGCAGCTTACCTTATTGAACTCAGGCAGGCGGACCTCTTCCTTAAGAAGAACGTGTTCCATTGCAAGGCAAACCTCGATTGCAATGCTTGCAACAGTTGAACTTCCTTTCTGGAATACTAGAGCGATGGTTCTGTAGCAAGAACGGCTTGCCAAAAAGTAAACACCGATTGCCACTCTCTCTTCCACTGGGACAGCTGAGCGCATAACTGTGTCCCTGCGCATCAGAAACGGACGAAGCTTATCGGCCACCCCAAAAAGTGTTCTTCGAGTCATACGGAAGTTTTCTAACCACTGGCGATCGTCCCAAAGCTGAAGAACCGTGTCGTGAAACCACTGAGAACGTCCTGGGTAACACCAGAAAAGCTTCTCTCGAGGCGAGCTTTTCATCCAAGCCGAAGTAACCCATATCAAAGCGTTGCATGCCCTCAATGCCTCGCCAAAAAGCACTCGGCGTCGGAAAACTCGTCTTCCCTTTCTCAGAAATAACAAAGCTACAGTGCTCAACAAAGTATTGACATTATGCAGCACAGCAATAATGTATGGACTATACCTATGGAGTTTCTGCAGGCGGGCTGAAGAACGCGATGGAGGCATGATACCGGCAGAATGGCAGAAAGAAGGCGGAAGAGGCTTGGTGTATACTCTAGGGATTAAGGGGGGGGGTGACTTCAGTGTCCTGGAGGACCTTTGAAAAAAGAAGTTCAATCGTTGTGCGATGGCCCACCTAGTGACCATGATGGGGAATAGCAGTTTTAGGAGGCCGCCAATGGAAATTATAATATAAATAATAATTAAAAAATAAAGGATCACACATTTACCGCGCTTCGCCGAAAATGACAGCCAAGCACCGATGCATCGATACACCGGTCTCCTTTTTTTTAAAAAAAAACAAAGAACGCGGGAAACGGGCAAAGAACATCAGTGTTTGGATGCGAATGGAGCTCGTGAGGTCATTCTCGATTCGAACGGAAAAGCAGCCCCCGTGAGTACAGGGAAAAAGGGGTGGGGGCGAAGGGAGACCACGTGATCGCCTTCGAATTCAAAGCGAAGGCAATCACGCTGCGAAGGGAAGAGCCTCGTGAAGTGACGGCCTTATTGACCAATAAGAGAGTGACTTCCCAAAGATTCAAGATTCAAGACAAAAGAAAAGGAAAAATGAATTGTGAGGAAGTAGT
>JAHTLZ010000578.1:0-12345 GCA_023846285.1 Phrynocephalus versicolor | reverse complement strand
TCATTTTGTTACATAACGAATCAATGAATCAGTGTTTCATTTTTTTTTTTGTTTGGTGCCCGCCCCTAGGAAGAACTTACATGTTCTCCAAAGCTCTGACCTTAAATCCCACTTTGGTTGAAAATACCAGGTCAAGACTGTAGCCAACAAGTTGTGCTGAGGGTGTTACGTGCTGAAATAACCCAATGGTTATTGAGGTAGAAATTGGTGCCTAAGCCAAGACTCTGATAATGCTGTTGTTATGGTTATCCAAATCCTCTCGGATGTTACATGTCTGAGATCATCCCTGCCAGCTCAAGGAGGGAGACCCACAGGTAACAGGATGGTTGACAGCTAAGAAGAATTGATGGCCTTTCTCTTTTGCCCAGCACCAGGTACAAGTTTGGACAACCATTCAGCACTTAAGAGGCTACTCAAGGAGGGGTATATAAGAGGGGAAGTAAACTATTGTTGGGAAGAGATGGAGGAGGAGAGAATGAAGGAGGAGGAGAACTGGGATACCTTGGTGCAACAGATCCAGATACCAGTGGATGGATAGATTTTAAGGTGTCCAAAGAATATACAGAAAGAGAATAAAAAAGGCAAGTGTTTAGAAAGCTGCTCTATTGGGAAGAGACTGCTGAAAGAGAACAGAGGAAAGGGAGAGAGCGTGAAGAGCTAGAAAAAGAAACAATTGAGAAAACCAATAATGTCTAGAGCCCCCTGGGAAGTGATGTGGGAAGAGACCATTCAAATTCTGTATGCACCCTACCCTGGACAGAAAGGTTTCAGAACCTCACATGACCTGGATATTCTGCAAAGATTCCCTAGACACTACCTCTTAAATCACAATAGTGAAGAAAAGCCAGACCAAAAGTACAGAGACTTGTTATCCACACTTTCTCATGCTAACCAGGAGTTGTTCTTTGAAGAAAGACAGAACCAAACTCAACTTCTGCAGAAAGAGGTGGAACCAGAAAGAGGTGGATGTATTCATTCATTCATTCATTCATTCATTCATTCATTCATTCATTCATTCATTCAGTATAATTCTATTCTACCCACCTGGGTATATGGCCTCTCTGGGTGGCTTACAACAAAAAACAACACAATAACAAAACAACTACAACATAAACCCATAACATACTGCCAGTTAAGTAAACAACATTATCAGTCCATGGAAAATCTAAAAACTATTATCACTGCAACTATCTCTGCAAATATCAATACAGTACAAACGTGAAAGAAAATTACAACAGTGGGAGAAAATTTAATTAAATTGGCAGAACAGTGACTAAGGTATTAATTAAGGAGTTGGAGAGTTAAAATCTTGGAAAGGCCTGCCTAAAGAGCCACATTTTTAAGGCTGTTTTAAAACTATCCTGGAAGGGGGCTAGTTGGATCTCGGATAGAAGCACATTACATATTATAGGCATAATAACTGAGAAGGCACAAACTCTGATTATCTCTTTATACCAGGCAAGTCCAAGCTTCAGCCCTCCTGATGTTTTGGACCACAACTCCCAGAATTCTAAGATTAGATTGCAAATGACAAAGGACTGTGGGAGTTGTGGTCCAAAGCATCTGGAGGGCCAAAGTTTGGATATGACTGCTTTACACACATCTCTCAAGATCTTAAGCACCCAATCTGGGAAGAGCTTGTGCTACTGGCAGTTATTGATGGAAGAAGGCATTCTGTCAACTAACAAGGTCCCAAACCATTTAAGGCTTTATATGAAAGAGTCATAGCTGCCTGGATGCCCTAAGCACAACCAATCTTGCCTGGTTTGGAAGCTAAGCAGGGTCAGCCCTGGTTAGTACTTGGATGGGAGACCACCAGGGAATACCAGGTGCTGTAGGTGCCTGGAGTAGGAACTGGCAAACCAGTCCAATATTCCTCCAATATTTTATGGACATAGCATCACGAAGAGTCGGTCACGACTGTAATGACACAACACACACACATGGAAGAGTCATAACCTTGAACCTAGTGCAGCAGCATGGAGGTAGCCAATGAAAAGTGGCCCAAATGGGAGCGAAGTGATTGTTATAGCTCAACTCTGTCAGTAGGTTGACTGCTGCATTTTGCACCTATTAAAGCTTTCACACCAGCCTCAAAGGCAGCCCCATGTAGACACCATTACAGCTGAATCTTGAGATGACCAGTGCATGAATCAAGGCAATGAGGCTCCTGGTGTCCAGGTATGGGTGCAGTTGGGTGATACTGGGGCGTGGGAGAGCCATTTTCATTTCCCCTCCTGGATTGCCACAGTTTGGCTTCATAGTCCTGGCTGGGTACCTCGTTGGCCTTTCGTACCCGACTCTGCTCTTTGTGTGACTGGCTCTTCGGGGTTGCCCGGTCAGTATTGGAGGAGGTGATGGATCATCGTGGACCCAGCAGTGTTTATGAGGCATGGAGGTGGCGGCTCTCTGCTTGGCATTTCAGCTGACGCTTCCTTGGCTGGTGCTTTGCTGACATCTTTGCTTGCACCGATTGTGCCTTCTTTCTTTTGAACTCGCTGGCCTGGAGGTGTCTTTGGAGGAGTTTTGGGATTGCTTTGGTGGTTCGTGGTAGTGCTCTTCCTGGTGGCTTCTTGTGTTGGACCCGTGGTGCTCCACAACCTGCCTTGGCTCCATGGCTTCAGTTTCTGTTAACGCTGGAGTGCTGTTTTGAGTGCTCGCTTGGAGGCATTTTCATCAACCTGGTCCATGGAGAACTTTGGAGGACCTGCCTGTCTCCTTTTCTATCACCTGCCTGAAAGCTGCTTGGAGATTTGGACATGGTCACCCCTTCTCTATGGAAGAGGGCACCTTGGTGCTGCCTGAAATGACTGTAGTTTGGAGTGGTGATGGGATCTTTACCATCCATTAAGCTTATTCAGTGTATCCCTGCTCAACGCTGGATTTGTCTTGAACTATGCTGGCTAACGTTGCCATATAATTGTTTATATTGGTTTATTTTTCCCCACATATACATTTATTGTATTTATTTTTGTTTTGTTCCTTAATTATTATAGTATTTTTTCTATTATTTTCTCTCTCTTCCTGGGTGGTATTGTTAACTTGTTATTGTGTATTAGGGCTGGTGGGAGGCTTGGTTGATTTGGTTGGTTTTGACTTTGTTTGCTGTATTTGTTGTTATGTTGCTTTCCCCGTTTTGCCACCTCCCAGCACTCCCCGAGCCCAACGGTTGCTCCTATTTCGGTGGTGGCGGACCGTGGATGCTATGCCTGAGACCAGTGGATCAATCTGGTGAGAAGAACTAGGGCCAAACATCTTGTGCCTGTACCCTGTTCTAATCCCCAGGTCCATCATCACATATCTGGGGCCATCCCGCCCACACCTCTGACCTGTCCTGTTTGCTACTCAATGCCAGGTTGGTCCATAATAAGATTCCTCTCATCCATGATTTGATCATGATGAGTTGGCCAACTTGGGTGGGCACAGAGGAAGGCCTCTCTGAATTGTGTTTTGGGTTCAGCAGGTCAGAGGGTAGGGATGGCAGGGTGTCCATTGTTTATAGGAAAGCCTTTTCTGTTAACAAAACCACAGCATTGGTCTGTCCAGGGATGGAATGCCTGCACCTATCAGTGGGACCATGGGACAAATTTGGGATAGTGCTGGTCTACCATGCTCCCCATGACCCAGCTCTCTCCATGCCAGAGCTCACTGAGCTCACTGTTGAGGTTCCCTGTCTTTTGGTGGTTGGTGACTTTCACATGCATGCTGAGGGATGGACTGTCAGGGGTGGCTCTGGATTTCATGAAGTCCATGGCCTCCATGAATCTGTCCCAGCATATTGTTGGCCTCACCCATAGGGCTGGGCACATCCTGGACTTAGTATTTTCCTCCTCCCGTGCAGATTTCAATCTGGGGGTTGGGATAATTCTCTCCTGGCCTGTGTCACAGACAGATAATTATTTGCTGACCTTTTCCCTATCAATCACTGCTCTGCTCCGTGGGGAGCTAGGCCCACTAGTTTGGGCCTATCCCCAGAGGCTCCTGGATCCTGTTTCATTTACAGGGGCCTTTGGGGACCTCCTGGATTGCCTTGCTGATGATCCAATCAATGCCCTGTTGGAAAGATGGTATGGTGAGGCTACCCAAGTTGTTGATCGGATAGCACCCTGAGCACCTCCTCCACTGCCAAGCCCACCCTTTGCCATGGTTTACAGCTGAATTGTGTCTGATGAAGCAGAAACGAAGGAGGCTCGAGTGCAGATGGAGGAAAGACCAGATGGCATCTAATAGGGCTGCAGTTTGTGTGCTGACTAGGCAATATGTTCGCATGATTAGGGATGCCAGAGTTCCCTTGGGAAAGTTGGGCAGTCTACAGATATAAATATAAATACATCTAAATCTAGACACTGCCCATAACAGAAACAGAAACTTAACAGAAACAGAAAGAGAGGTGTAACAAAAGGCTCCATTCAAGGAGTGTGACACCAGATCAAAATGTTTAGATATCAGCCAAAATTATTTACCCAATATTAAGGGCCCTATAGTCTCTTCATGTTGAGCAGGAGTTGTTATTTGAAGATAGGATAGATCCAAACTCACTTCTGCAACAAGAAGTGGAACCAGATGATTAATATGATCAAGTTGAATTGTAGCTAAATAAAGCTGTTTTGCTAAAAAAAAAAAAAAGAAGAACAGATGAAGTCCTCATATCTGGGAGGGACATTAAGAGAAAAGGAGGTGGGAGGTATGCTCCTTCACAACAAGCAATCAAATCCAGGTCATCTGAAGAGATTTTATCCAGCACATGCTAGAATCCTCACAATAATACCCCTTTCCTAATCCATTAGCTAATTTCAGTCTGTACCACACACCCAGGTGGATAAGTCTGGGAAAGATTAATTTCTCTGAAGAGAAAGGTAGATAAAATATTTTAAATAAATACATATAAATAATTTCTCCATGTCAGCCATCAAGGCTAGTATCATAAAGATCAGGCCCATCCCTTCAGCTGTGATTAAATCATGGATCTTAGAAATGTTATTATAAATGAACTGCTATTCAAACAGAGGCAAGAAAGCAAGTTGAGAGGACAGCTTGAAGTGCTCTAGCTGAGTAAAAGATCAGAAAAGACGAAAAATCTGAAAAGTCTCTCCCTCTTGACAAGATTTTCCAATTTCAGAGCTTCAAGTTTGTATCACAAGGACCACAGACATTTCATTGAATATGTTTCTGTGGGATTCCACCCAAGTTCAATCTGGGAGGGAATTGCCTCGGGACTCCCCTGACTAGCCCCAACATATAAACACCATATCTTCTCCCATAATTCATGCCTGGTATAGGGGGAACGATGTCACTATAGCAGCAGAAGGCTGCTAATCAAAAGCCCTGCTGCAGTTCCTTGTTATGATTCCTTATTGCATGTGACAAGGGTGGTTTTGTACATGATTCAGAATCCAAGCAGGAAATTTCATATTGTGGATGAATCCACCCAATTCTCACACTACAAGGATCCCACGAGGAAGTCTCAATTAGTAGCAGTCTCCTGCGATCAATCTCCCTAGGGTGGCATAGGTTATCCAATAGGATTATAGTCACCTTTATATAAACTGCCCCTGAAATGACCTTTAGGCAATTCCAGTGTAGAATTCCTGTTACTTCTCACTCTCTGTAAAAGGAGAACTCTACTACTGTTTCACTGACTTTGCAGTTATTTGAAGCATCCATCTTAAGCAGTTGAAAATATAAACTGTGTTTTGACAGTGCGACTGAAAGTGTTGCAAAACCATGCATGACATTAATTTAGGACGGAAACTTATTTCAGGCTAATATCCTTTCTTTCTTCAATACTTCAAAAGAAATACTGTTCCTTAGAGAGAAAATCCTACTTTAGTTTTTTTTCACCACTGCAAATCCCAAATTCATTCAAATCTTAATCTACAAATGTTATGTGTTTTTAAATTATCAATGCGGAAGAACTCTTCACAGTTCAAGAAAAAGGCAACCAAAAAATAGCTAAACACAGATTCTTAAATCTACAGCTTTTCAACTAAAAAGTTAATAGGAAAATCTGATTAATTAATATTTTCACCAATTAAAGCCTCCTGAGACTGAATATAAAAGACAGTCCGATGAACTCATTGTACTAATCAGATTTGTACTTTAATGAAGTGTAGTGACTGAATATTGTACTTTAATGAAGTGTAGTGACTGAATACCCGTATATATAGGGCAGACGTCTTTATTCTATTAGTTAGTTAGTTAGTTAGTTACTATTGACATATCTGTATTGATTTGTCAATGTATACTGTATATACTCTAATATAAGCCTAGTTTTTCAGCCCTAATTTTGGGCTGAAAAAAGGGGTCCTTGGCTTATATTCGTGTCAATACTTTTAGCCACTGAGGCAAGTTTGGGTTGGTGGCTAAAAGTCATTTTAAACATTGTGTGCCGCTTCTCATGACCCCCCCACATGTTTAAAATGACTTTTTAAAAAGTCATTTTAAAACAATGTTTAAAATGACTTTTAGCCAACAACTTAAGCACTTGCCTCGGTGGCTAAAAGTCATTTTAAACATCACACACACACCCAGCTCACAAAGGAGGAGTTGCCAGGCCCTGCTGCATTTCCCACCCTAGGCTTATAATTGAGTCAATAAATTTTCCCAGTTTTTTGGGTTTAAATTAGGGGCCCCGACTTATACTCGGGTCGACTTATACTCGAGTATATACGGGGTAAATATTTTGGGAGAGGCTGGCCTTTATAAATTTTAGTCTCAAGCCGAAATCTGTGACCACTGGAATCCTCTATATTTCCTTTTGGAGTGTTAAAAATGTATCTCCTCAGGCCACCCAAAGCATTTTGCTGCCTAAGGCAAAGGCAAGTTACACATCAAAGTGCTGACTGGACTGGGAACTAGATTTTACTTCAACAACAGTGAGAATACATCCTACATGCCAGCAAGGTAGTGCAGAGAGAAGTGGCATGGCTGCTCTGCTATTCACTCAGAAGTAAAGCACACTGTGATCATTAGGAATTTATTCCTGGATAAGCATGAATATGAATGCAGACTGAAGTTACTGAATAAAATGCCAGGGCATGTTTTGACACTGGGAAGCAGTTCTACTGCTGAAACAGCAACCCGCAATTCTTGTTTATGACTTGGAGCTAGAATGGAATATGGCTCTTTCATAATTTTGCACTGTACCTCAGATGTGGAGTAAGAATTGACCCAGCTCTCTTTCCTTCTTTAAGATGAAGACGTAGGTGAGGGGTGGATTAACTAAATAGTCTCATGTTGTTTATTTCTTGCAGTACAGGGTGTACTCATTAAATAATATCTTAGTCATAAGGATGACAAAAAGTGGCCATGTATTAATAGAGAGTTGCCAAAAGTTAGAGAAACTTGGTCAGACTATTGGGGAATAATCAGTTTCATAATTCATGCTAAGAGAGTGCTGATTTATGAATCTTAACTCAGCTCGGGATCCATCTCAAAGTATACTGGCTTCAAATCAGTCTGAGAAGAAGCAGAGCACATTTGAAAAAGCAAAATTTGGGTCTGAACTGAATAATTTGCCAATGCATATTCCCATTTCCCTTTGTCACCAGTTTTGCCTCACCACCCTTTCTGAAAATATCAGTTCATCCCTCCAGTCTATGATTCTAGTTTCTGTGATAAGCCATTTAGTGTATTTGGGCACGCCCTATGAAAAGATATTATTCTGAACTGAGGAAAGAGACAACAAATTGTATCACTGCAGCTCTCAGGAATCCAATTGCAGGCCTTTATTCTGAAATCAAGCTAATATTAACCACCATTAACCTCATTAAGGTGCCCAAGATAACTATGGGAAACCAGTTAAACATCTTTCCAGAAGAAGCAGGAAAAAGAATAGTCCACCACATATTGTTAATTGTCCTGTAGTTTAGTTTTTCTGAACTGCTGAACAAAACAAAACTGTATTTTAGATACAGAATATTGTAGCAAGAAATGCTGGGTTGTAAACAATGAGAATAAATAATCAGAAACAACTCAAGAAAAGACAGGTGGTTTTTTTTTTCATCTCAAGCCTATCTGGTATGAACCAGTAGCCAATGAAAGTCCTATACTAGTGGAGCAACATATTACTCCATGCAACCAGTCCTCAGGAAACAGTTTGGCCCCAACTGTGTAAATCAGCAGAAAATTCTTAACACTTTTAGGCAGACCCTCAATGTATCTGTTATGCAACACCCAAAGGGGCCTCCCGAGGAAAGTCCTCCCAGGACCCAGAAACACCAAATTTGCAGGGAAGCTTCCCATGAATCTCCTCTATAATTCATCCATGTTTGGCATAGATTGGATTTCAGATGAGTTATAAACCCACAAAGGGCCCCCCATGAAAATGCCCTTTAGCAACTGGCCTGAGGAAACAAAACTTGGAAAGACTGTAGAGAAGAGTCAATTTTGTTGTCTCTAGGTGCCCTGGGAGCCATTTTCTACTCCAACAAATCAATGAATCAAATACTGCTAAAATTCACAAATTTGTATGAATATGTATCAATGATCTCTTTCTTTGATAGAATTACAGGCCTGGTGGATGAGGGGAATGCTGTGGATATTGCTTATCTGGACTTTAGTAAGGCCTGTGATAAGGTTCCCCATGATATTCTTGCTAAGAAGTTAGTAGAAAGTGGGATAGATAGTGATAACTGTTAGGGCGATTTGTAATTGGTTGACTGATTGCACCCAAAGGGTGACCATAAATGGCCTCTCTTCAGCTTGAAGAGACGTGACCAGTGAGGTGCCCCAGGGTTCTGTTCTGGGTCCAGTGCTCTTCAATATCTTTATTAATGACTTGGAGGAAGGAATAGAGAGTATGCTAATTAAATTTGCAGATGATACCAAATTGGGAGGGGTTGCTAATTCCCTAGAGGATAGGATGAAAATTCAAAAAGACCTTGACAGATTAGAGTGCTGGGCCAAAGCTAACGGAATGGATTTCAACAGAGGGAAATGTAGGGTGCTATATCTAGGTAAAAAGAATGAATTGTACAGATATAGTATGGGAGATACATGGCTGGAGAACAGTACCTGTGAAAGGGATTTGGGAGTCTTGGTGGACCACAAATTGAACATGAGTCAGCAGTATGATGCAGTGGCCAGGAAAGCCAATGCAATTCTTGGTTGTATCAACAGAAGCATAGTGTCTAGATCAAGGGAAGTGATACTACCACTCTATTCTGCTCTGCTCAGACCCCACCTGGAGTACTGTGTCCAGTTCTGTGTGCCTCAATTTAAAAAGGATGTTGACAACCTCGAGCGGGTGCAGAGAAGGGCAACCAGGATGGTTGAGGGTCTGGAGGAAATGTCTTATGAGGAACAGCTTAGGGAACTGGGAATGTTTAGCCTTTCAAAAAGAACACTGAGAGGGGATATGATAGCTATGTTTAAATATTTGAAAGGATGTCATATTGAAGAGGGAACAGGTTTGTTTTCCATGGCTTCAGAGACTAGGACGCCAGGCAATGGTTTCAAACTACAGGAAAAGAGATTCCATTTGAACATTAGGAAGAACTTCATGACAGTTAGAGCTGTTCGGCAGTGGAACATGCTGCCACAAAGGGTGGTGGAGTCTCCTTCCTTGGAGGTTTTTAAGCAGAGTCTGGATGGCCATCTGTTGGAAATAGACATGGGCACGACTCGACGAAATTCTCGTTTCCGTTTCCGTTCCTTGTTTCCGTTACGTAACGGAAAAGGAAATGACAATTACTCTGCCAGAACTCGAACTCGAACCGACTAAAGAAAAATTGGGTCTGATTTGTCGTGTTGTTGTTCCTCCAACAGCACAGAAAAAAAGTTTTGAAAAGTAAAAAAAAAAAAAACAACCTGATTCCCCGCCAAAAAAGCAGGCGAAAATGTGCCTGCCTGAGTGAGGGCACCTACCAGAGGGGTGGTTTCTGGGGGGGGGGGTCCCCGGCCTCCCCCCTCTCCTCCTGTCCTTCCTGGGCTGCTCTGGCGGAGTGGCGGCCGGCGGGCATCCTCGTCGTCCCGCCAACGTCGCCACCTCGCCGGCTCGCCGCCACCATTCAAGCGACATAGAAAAAAGTTTTAAAAACCCCGATTCCCAGCCAAAAAAGCAGGCGGAAATATGCCTGCCTGCCTGCCTGAGTGAGTGCACCTACCAGAGGGGTGGTTTTTTGGGGGGTTCCCCGGCCTCCCCCCTCTCCTCCTGTCCTTCCTGGGCTGCTCTGGCAGAGTGGCGGCCGGCAGGCATCCTCGTCGTCCCGCCAACGTCGCCGCCTCGCCGCCTCGCCGCCGCCATTCAGACGGCACAGAAAAAAAGTTTTAAAAACCCCGATTCCTGGCCAAAAAAGCAGGCGGAAATATGCCTGCCTGAGTGAGGGCACCTAGAGGGATGGTTTCGGGGGGGGGGGGTCCCTGGCCTTCCCCCCTCCTGTCCTGGGCTGCTCTGGGGCATCCTCGTCGACGCCATGCGGTGCAGGCAGGGGATCCAAAATGGGGCGGGCGACCACAATCTTTTTTTTGAAATCGTCGTGGTCCAAAAACACACAAAAGCACCACAGAAACATGCGAAAATTGCTATTTTAAAACTGCCAGATTTTTTACAGTAGCAGTGGGTTTTTCTTGCAACAAAAAATGTCTCCTGTCCTCCTCTCCATTGATTTTATTTTATTTTATTTTATTTTATTTTATTTTATTTTATTTTATTTTATTTACACCTGCGCAGTGCGCAATGATGGGCTGGCCATGGGAGTGGACCATGCAAATTTTTGGATGCATTCCACCAATCGCATGGCCACTTGGCCAGGTCTTGACCACAGAGACTTCTGGGATGTGCCTATCGGGCATAAAAAGCCCACTAAGTTAGCCCGAACCCGAAGCCTAAGCCTAAGCCTAACCCTAACCCATACGCCAGTACACTGTCCTTCTAAGTGGGTCAGAGAGGCACCCAGAGGTGTACCCCAATACTCACCCTAACCTTACCTGTAACCGTAAGCCTAGCCCTTGCGCTAACCCTAACCCTAAAGCCAGATCTGTGTACCCGCATTGCACTATACGCAAGTACGTTTCCCTTCTTAGTGAGACACAGTCAGAGCCCGCATCTCTGACCGACTGGTGCAGGGAAGGCATCCCCAAGAGGGGTGCCTCTGCCAGAGTCCACTAAGCAAGTCTGCAACTGGTATGCATATCCAATTGGCTATGCATGCTATTTTGTAGCAGGTGAGGAGAGGAGGCACCCACCGGTGCCTCCAGGAGCCCGCTTTCCCTTCATAGCGGGCCAGAGGAGGCACCCACCCCACAGAGGTGTCTCCAGGAGCCCGCTACCCCCCCTAAACCAGTACTAACGACAGATGAAAAAACGACACCACGAAACGACACGTTTTTGAAAAATTTCGCGAAAAACGGAAACGAGCCGAAACGGACCTGTCCCGAAAAACGACAACTCAAAAAAAAAATTCCTGGTCGTGCCCATCTCTATTTGGAAATATTGTGATGGGGTTCCTGCACGGCAGGGGATTGGACTAGATGGCCCTTGAGGTCTCTTCCAACTCTATGATTCTATGAATTAGCGATTTCTGAATGAATTTTGCAAAAAATAATAATAATTCATGGCCACCTCTAAAAATCTGATAAAACCTGAAAAATCCGCAGGAGCTAGCAAGGAGACATTATTTTCCCTATGATCCATCATTAATATCTTCCTATTTAATGTGATGCAAAGGAAATAGTAAGTCATTGTTAGATTATTTTTTTAACTTCTATGTACTGTGATCCCTACTAGTAGTAATCCTCAGAGTAATGGAATTTTCACAGGATCGGAAAACACTACAAAACATTTCCACACAACATATTGCACAGTGGCCAAAAGCCTCTTCTGCAACTCACAGCAGCACAATGGAAATGATTTGACCACCAGTGGCAGATTGTCCCTAAAGAATCCCGTCTTCAGTTCTCATTATTTCAACTTTGCCTCATTCCAAATGAGTTGCACACAAACCACAAAATGGGGCCTATTCAAACAGCAACAATCTGTTGTTGCCGATGATGTCATTTTGACTATCGTAGCATAAATTATACATCAAGATTTTGGCCAATCTAACAAAAGACACAGCAGCAAAATGTCAACACAGTTCTACCCAAAGGAACAGGGTTTTCCCTCCCGTTACCTAGCTATAGAACGCCCAGTACCCCAAAAGCCGTTTCATTAGGGATCTCGGGAGTAACAATATATGGTATAGCAGACAACCAATGAAAGTGGGAATGATCATGAATCCTGATTCATACACAGAGCCACTACATGCATGTATTTCCATACATAAGTATGCATGTGTGTATATTTTAAGAGAAGGGCTTTAAATATCTTTATTTCATACATTAGAAAGTGCTAGATTTATTTTA
>JAHTLZ010000033.1:84687-97876 GCA_023846285.1 Phrynocephalus versicolor | reverse complement strand
TCCTGGTTGTGCCTTAAAGATCTATTATGCGAAGAAGCAAATAATGGCAGAGAGTTGTTGCCATCATGGCCACTGATGGACTTCCAGACACTGCTGGAAACAGAAAGCTGAACTAGATGGACCTTGGCCTCAGACAGCCAAACGCTTGTTGTGTTCGCAATGTGCAGTATGTGTCAGGTTTGCAGAATTAACTGAACCAATTAATAACGTCCAAAAATTTCCTTCCACTAGAAAAATCCACCAATTTGCTAGGTCAATTAATGTGATGCACTAATGCACTTGTTCTTTCACTTTCTCCCAGTGATTTAATTTTCTTTCATTACAAAAAATAGTAAACAAACCCTTTCAATGGCATTTCTTCACATTAAAAGTGGTTGGCACTTTACTGGAATTTTTCTTTTCATTGCAGTGGTGTGAGATTTCCCTTTATTTCAGGTTCAGGTTTATAATTTTTTAATTTCCTAGATCAGCTTGAGTTGAGAGCCAGCACAATCTCTGATTCAATCAAGGCAATATCAACCCTACATATATTCACTTTGTTCAAAGATACAGAGACAATTATGGCATGTACACATGTGTTTGTGTGGCAATCAGTGTGCACATGTGTCAGGCCAAAGAGAAATCTGGCAGTCTGATCTGCTTTATTATTTTTTTCTGTCACACTGAACTAGCAACTTCCAGGTTGCAAGTAATTTTTTAAAATGTAAAAAAAATAAATATAACACCACAATTGCAGTGACTAATGGATGTGGGAGGTAGTCAGCATGAGAACAGGTGGGCACAGAATAAAACCTAATATGCAGTGACTGTAAAAGTGCATGTAGCCCCCTCAATGGATGCACAATATAGTTGTAAAATTTATTATTAGTTCCCCAACTTTTCTCAATAGGATGCACACACCAACAAACCACATGTCTACTATGTGACTTTAAACCAACTTCAAAAACCCCAAACCATCTTCCGATTCATATTCATAGTGTAACCACAACCTTAGACCATCTGACACCTTATAAAGAAGTTGTGGGCTTCTGTGTGGACAGGGAGAGCATGGGTGAAGATTTAAACTTCTTCTTCTTCTTCTTCTTCTTCTTCTTCTTCTTCTTCTTCTTCTTCTTCTTCTTCTTCTTCTTCTTCTTCTTCTTCTTCTTCTTCTTCTTCTTCTTCTTCTTCTTCCCAGAAAACCTAGGGTGAAATCTAACACTCAATTAGTGTGGCTGCCATCTCTATATTTCCTTCCCCCTTACATCTTCAGATAGCATGAAGATTATGGTCTCACACTGAGCTTCTCCCTCCTTGCTTTTTGTAAGTTCATGGCCAACAAATTGATTTGGGTATGGGTGGGTGTGTCCCACCATTACCCAAAATTAATTTTATTGTGGAGGTGTGTGGGGATATTCCAGTGAAGCAGGAAAGTAAATCATTGTTCAGATGCTATTTTGTGTTTGTTCTTTTGCTCTACATTGTTGATGAGATGGATAGAAGGATAGTTTATTTAGTCACACAGGGCACTGGCTATTAGCATGCATATTCAGAGGGCAATTTTTTTGGGGGGTGGGGAGAAGTGGAAAAGTGAACAGCTAGCTTTCGCTTTTATTGTGCAACAATTTCAGCTTTGGGTTCTTCATAGACTGGATTTGGGGGCATCGGATTCCAAAATCACAGGAGGCCTACTCCAGAAACCAAATGATATCTCTACTTTGGTTTTTTTGTGCAGGCAAAAGATGAGGCAAGAGACTCAACTTTGAACCATGGGTTTTGAGCAGGTTCTTTAGCAATTTAGTTAATTAGACACATAACATTACTTAGACATGAAAAATCAAAAGCAGTATTAACAAAAAACTGACATTTCAGAACCAAGGGAAAAATTTAAGAGAATAGATCATTCATTCATTCATTCATTCATTTATGATTGCACTTATTTGTTTGGAATTCGCTGGATAAGTTTTTAAGCGAAACAGACCTTGGCTGCAGGAAAAAAGCAGACAGACAGAGACAAATGCCTTTTCTCAGCCTGTTGAGAACTGCTGCATTTCTCCCAGTAGGCTTGTTTTATTTTCTCTTATCTATGTTCACAAGTGAGACATTGGAGCACTTACAGATAACAATGGTTCTGATGGGATGCAGGTGCCCTTTAGCCCTTTGGCTCTACCTCAAAGCAAAAGGTCAAGGAAAATAGAAGTTCACTTCCTTTCCAGATATGCCATATTGGCAACCAGGAGTGTGTGCACCTCAATGCAGCTCCTCTGAAACACATATTTCGAAGAAAGGTTCCCACACTTATTGACTTCACTGACTTTCCCACAAGAACTCTGGGCGGTTCACAAGAGAATAGATCATCTTGGCTACAGTAGTTGTAAGATGCATCTTCTGGGCTGTATATTGTCCCTCAGTATTGTAAGCCACCTTGGGTCCTTTTAGGAGGAGAAAGTAGAATAAAAATATTCTAAATAAATAAATAAATAAATAATCTGCTGTGCTTGGTTCAGTTTAAATTCATAGAAATGTGCCCTTTTTCTAAAGGCACAGTATGGTTGTGACAGTAGAAAGTTGTTTTGTTTTCCCCCCCATGCTCCTAGGCTTTGAAAATCGAAGGTTCATTTGACTGGATTGAACTTCTATCAACAACATTGGCCTCCATCAATTCTACTAATGGCACTTCTATACATTACTCTAGGACAGTGATGGTGAACCATTTAGAGACCGAGTGCCCAAGCTGTGTTTCAAAACCCACTAAATTTTTGCAAAGTTCCAATACAGCAATTTAACCTGAATGCAGGTGGCTGTGAAGGGGCGATGTTGGGTGCTCACAGAAAGGGCTCCGAGTGCCACTTTTGGCACCCATGCCATAGGTTTGCCAGCACCGCTCTAGGGGATACTGTACAAGTCTCTCCTTAAAAAAAAATCAAATTTTGTCATACCTAAAATAATAAATTCTACAGCACTAGATGAAGGCAGGATATAAATCAAATAAATAATGTAAATAAATACTTAAATTTAATTATGTAGACCTTGATTTTCATCTATAGCAGCTTCACCCAATTTATAGAGCTTAGAAGATTGAATAGCTAATTAAAGTAAGCTGTCAACCAAATCCAGTGCTTGCCCTCAGTATATGGATGGATTCTTGGATTTTCTCTGTGTGCTATTTTGTTTTTACTGGCATGGTACAATAGATTACCTGAAATGCAAAACATTTTGGAGCCATATGCTAAGAGTTTAATGGTATCATAATGCTGTACATGGTTTAACCACTCTCCTCATGCAATATGTTTTAGTGCCCTAATCCTGATGGATTCATTAAGTGTTAAGGCCATAGAGACATTTAACAAGTTGCTAGTCTCTGTCATTGAAACTTGGGCCTATACAATTTGCAGGTGTGGAAAAAGAGATTTATGGAGGAGAGCTAGTCTACCAGATACAGCTAGACACAAAATGTGGCTTCAAAATGGGCAAAGCCATTTATCAGCCTCACAACTCTCTTGCCCAAGTACACTTGCATTACTGCTGGAAGAAATTTGTTTGTTTGTTTGTTTGTACTCTGCGGTCTGGGAATAAAATGAAAAAGCAGAGGCCACCAAAACACCATAAAACAGCTGAGATTTCAGATCCATGAAAATGACAATGACCAGTCTGATGTAATATTCTGAAGTGCTCTAAACCTTCCATCTTGAATGAAGTTTTGGTGGCACACAATTGACCCTGACTGCCCCATCCAATCCCTTTCTTTGCTGGGACTGCAAGCAAGACGAATGAGCCATTAGTGACTTTTGCCCTGTATTACTGATATTGTTTCTAATCATTCCAGACATGTGCATGCTGGCAGCCAGTTGAATATAGTAATTAAAAGTGTTACACATGTGTGGATGGAGATTAATAAAGCAAACTCAGCCATGCTCAACAAATTTCCCTGTGCCTATGACCCCTGCCAAGGGCTAATGGAATGCATTCATAAATTTTATGGCAGTGACACAATTCCTGGTTTTCCCTTCCAGTCCTGAATACTTAACACTAACGTTGAAGCACCCATGCTGTTCTGACCAGAGCTGATGGATTTGGTCAGAGCCCCTTAGGGATCTCTGCCTGGGAGCACTAGCAGCTGGAAAGAGATATGGAGCATCCATTTCCATTGGGAGGGCTGTCATTGATTTGTATAAGCTATTTCTCTTAGCAGGCCTTAGGATTTACTCAGCTAGATGGGCATACATTAGAAGGATGGATTTATAGCAATGACCAAAGGCTGATGCAGTATATGGAATAGAAATTGTTGCTGTTACCAGAAGGGTAACTCAGAGCTGTAGTTTCTATTTCTTTGTATGGACTATGCCACTGCTCTGCTTTTCTTAATGACACTAAATGTACTCCACTCAAAGGATTGTGTTTCCACAGGAGTAATACTCAGTGGTTTGTGCCAAGTAGTAAAAGCATCTCAGTCTATTACTGGTAGCAAAAACATCGCAGGCTATTATTGAACCGACAGTTATTGGGACAACAGATTTGGGAGCAAGAACCACAGCAGCCAATAAAGAGTGTGTTCTAAATGCCCATCAGTAAAGAAGTGATTATCTGCCAAGTGCCCTAAAGCAAACAGCCTGATATGTGTGAGGGAACATTTTCTCCTCAGTTGCTATCAAGTAGCACTTTAATTAGGTTATTTGGAATGAGCTGGTTTTCTTCCAGCAAAATGAAGCAAAGGCGCTGGCAGATTTTAACTGAAGTATAATTGCACCGTCGGGTTAACTTGTTTCCTTCTGGTGAAGCTCCCCAAAATGATGTCTTTGCATTTAAAAGCCTATCTCTAGTATGTCCTTACACCCCTCTGTGACTAAGAAACAGAATCCAGGATGGGGCTCCACAGACAGAAGAAAACTGGTGTCTTGGGTCTCTTCAAAATAGACATTTATTTTCCATAACATTCCCAATTTTATGCCAATGTTTGTTTTGCCTCTCAACAGGGGCAAAATCCATGACCTTCTTCTCTATCTTGGCCTTCTTGAAGGAATTGTTCTAATTTTATCTTGCTTTATGTCTGTGAAGATTCTCAGTCATTCAGATGAGTTTATCTGGAAGTTGAGTCATGGCAACTGGAGTTCTTTTCTTGAGAGATTGAAACATTTTGCTGCTCATCCAGACAGCTCAGACTGACAAAGGTGTTTGGATGAGCAACGAAACGTTTCAGTCCCCCAAGAAAAGGACTCCAGTTGTTGAAGGAGTAGGCAAAGCACTATGCTTCAGGATGTTATAGGGCAGCAAAAGTTGCCCCCTGGGTGTCTGACACAGAGTATGTGTTGCATTTCTCTGTGGACACTGTCCTTGGAGCCCTTGAAGTGTCAAAATGTTTCACTCAACTCTCCCCCTAAATTCCAGTTTCACTATTGTGTAATAAATATTGCAATGTCTCAGTGGAAGCAAACATCAAGAGATCTTTGAAATGGAGTGAACAACACAGATCTTGTGGGTCTAAAAATTCTGGGAATGACAGTCATTCTCCATGACTGGTCCATCTAACTTGGTGTGGTATGCACTTACTGGCAATGATTCTGTTTCTTACACTACTGCTAAACATGTGTTCTACCACTGAGTTATGTTCATGTTCATTGATGTAATTTGTTCTGAAAGTATCTGGCCACTCAAATGCAGTACACATTTTATGTGTTTTTAAAATATACATATATAATTTGAAGATACTCTTGTACTTTTTTCCTTGCCTTGCCTCTTCCTGATTTTTCTATACTAACTAACAGAGTGGTAAAAGATTAAAGAAGGTGGAGAAGAGATGTATTGTTGGACAGATTTCCAACCATTTGTTTCCTATGTAAGACAGCAAGACAGCAAGGAAATGCACAAGCATTTATCTACCTTCAACATCTGGCACTTAGAAGTTCACTGTCACAGAGCATATGTCCTTATTGAACTGTCCTAGTTAATAACCACTGGAACACCATATAGATTATTTTATTACTAAATCATAGGCATGTCTATTCAATTAAGAGTCAGTTTCAGATGCTTCATTGAGTCTGCATCCTAGATAAGAGTGCATAGAATTTCAGTCTACGAGTTGTGCTTTAATATTTACTGGAAACACTTTTTTACTGACAAAGGCACCAGGTGCGGGGTAAAAATTCTGTTTTCACTGGGAGGAGGGAGGCAGTGAATTCAAGGTTTATTTGGAACTCTATAGATGAACTATCCAAGGTGCTGAAACTATTTGACAGAAGCAGTTAGGGCTTACAGATAGCTCTTGTAAAGTTTAGACAACACCCCAGCAGATGCACCATTCTTGAAAAATTACAATCACCATCCTCCACTAGTTGGAAATACCCATTTAGTAACAATTCCAAAACACACACTCTGTTTAATGAGTATTTCTCCTCAATGT
Organism: Phrynocephalus versicolor; assembly: GCA_023846285.1. Lineage (NCBI taxonomy): Eukaryota > Metazoa > Chordata > Lepidosauria > Squamata > Agamidae > Phrynocephalus > Phrynocephalus versicolor. The sequence goes on along the minus strand of JAHTLZ010000033.1, from coordinate 91,500 downwards.
TTGAAATAAGCTTGACAACAATATTTGCAGTTCATCCTGGCTATGCGCATTCAGAATCACAGACTAATAAAAAGAAATGCCAATATATTTTTCCTGAGGCTGGTAAAATTTTGATAATCTATTAGCTGCTGTTAGATTTTAGAACAGAATGCAGTTTCTGGTTCCAAAGAGCTTGTACTTGCAAAAATATTGTAAGATACCGTGAAACTAAGACACCAAGAAGGCTTACACTGAAAATTAGTTTCTGTTTTTATCGACATGGTGTTGATTTGTTGTGTACAGGTCTTGCAAGTGATCTAATTATCTGGCATATTCAATGCTGATCTGAGCACAGTTTTGTTATTTTAATTGTCAAGCTTAATCCAAGCAAAAAGAGAAAAAAGATAGAAAAGAAACAAGGAAGAGTCTTGTTGCAAGATAAATACTCATAGATTTATTGCATACTGTGTCTCTGAAAGTAAATTCAAGCAGTCATCCACGTTTCCCTTGCAACCATATTGGAAAAAGTTTCTTTGAGTTGTAAGTTTCTTTGAGATGTAATGTATCAGAAGGTTGAACAAAATAAGCAATTAAACAGAACCCATTAACAGAGCACTTTGTAATTTCCAAAAGGAAAAGGACAAATACAGCAAACAGAAGCTGTTCAAAATGGCATTATTGTGTCTATCAACAGTCAAGCTCTCAAGCAAATATCTTGTCAAACAGAAATGAAATATGTAATAGGGAAATATCTTGATCACAGTCTTTAAGTCACACACAATATGTGATATATATGGACCTCCATCCTCACACAAAAGGATCATGTGCACAATGATGACATCCAATCAAAATATGGCATCACACCAATCACTGACAAGATGAAGTCTGACTGAGTTGGTATGGATACATTTTGCATGCCGATGAGGAAACTCTGGCCAAAAAGGGTCTCACCCTGGAGGTCAGCAGATCCCAACCGAGGAGATGACCAAAACAGCACTGGGTGAACACCCTCGACAATGGCATGAAGTTGCTATGTTTTTCTCAACAGACTTAGCCCATGACCGTGCCAAGTGGAAGTCCAAAAAAGGGAAAGTGGGCCCCACCACCAAATGGGACAAATGCTAAGAAAAAGAAGATATACTGTATATAAGTTATTTGACATAATAAAATACATTTTACAGCAAATAGAGATCAATTTAATCTGATGTCTTGTACGGAAGTGTACATTAGGTGCTCCCTCAATGGCTGTTTGCTGCAGGCAATGTTTTATAGTTTTAATTATATCACCAGTGGAAAATGGTATGTATCTAAATTCATTGGTGTGCATTGCATTCCCCCCCTCATCCTCAAGGAGTCATATGGTAAATAAATATATTTGAAATTCAGAACACTATGATTGATGTTCTGTGGGCTTTTCTCGTTGTTAAATTGACTTCCAAACAGTCTGGAACCCTGTAAAAGGGGCTGTGATCAGACAGGGCTATAATGTCATTAAAACAAGGGCTGCAAATATTTTTCTCCATTCTGCTTATTGAAGAGACTTGAAAAGCTGCTTAATGGGAATTTAAATGAGCTGTGAATGACTCTGTAGGAATTCTAGCTGTGTAATTCAGCAACTGGCTTCATTAGGGAAACTGAGCAGAAAAAAAATTAATTGGGATAGAAGAAAATAACCCCTGGCAGTGTTGTAGGACTCCCCAAACCATTCACTACAAACATAGACCCCTAAAAGGCCCCATTGCAAGGAATGGCCACATAAAATAAAACTGTGGTAAAGTAGTGGGAAGTACTTAAAGTTGCCAAGCCAACTGCATCTCCAAACGCTGAGACCGGGAGAGTGGTCATTTTGAAGTCACAGAGCTGGAGACTTAAAAAGAGTAACTGTTCCCTGAAATGTCATCTAACTCCCAAAGATGTAGGAACTTTACAAATACTGTAAGACTGTTCCTTATAGGACAGCATATATTTAAGGTTATTAGCCAGGATGTCCCACCTTGCCAAAGAAATCAAAGGGAAATCTTGAAAGGGGGATACAGGGAGAAAGCCAAGACCCATAGACATTCCATTATGCAATATACTTTTGCAGTTTCCTGCACTTTGTACATTTCTGCTATCTGGTTCCTATTAATGCCAGATATGACACCACGGTGTATATGTGTACAATTTTTATCATAATTATAAAGTCAGATCCTTAGTTACTAGAGTTGCTCTAGAAACAACATTCATCAGAATCCGCATATAGAATCATCTAGAGATCTTTTGAGTTCAATTTCGGAAAGTGGAACACTGACAGGCATAAGGCAACATTAGGAGATGGGGCTTGTGGTGATGCCTACATCCTGTCCCCACCAGTTTTGCCCTGTGCATGCATCTTCAAATGCCTACCAGTACCTATGGTCCATGAGAAACAAATGAAACATAAAACTCAGTCTCTCAAAATGCAAATCCTAGTTCAACTATGCAGTGCATTCTTAGATCTAGAGAAGGACATGTTACTCTGCAGTTTAAAGAATGGACAAATCTAAAGAGGTGTTCTGTATATAGTCTCTACTTGTGAGCAAGAACCCTGGAAAATCTGTTGCATGTACAGCTTACACACTAGTAAAACTATTGACTTCAGGTGTGTCATGGTTTGCATACAGAAAGCAAGGAAGAGAGAGATTGGCTAAGTTCTCCCCAACACTGTTTCAATGATTCTGGACTACAGACTAACTGAATAGGGTTTCTATAAAGCAAGAATGAGGAAACTGAGTTCCTCCAAACATCACTAAAACAGAATGCACCTTACATCTCACCAATAGACAATAAAGGCTCATAAATGGGTCTGGAGTAGCCCCCTCCATCCTAAATTTTGACATCTTCCCTTGGCATTGGCTGTTGTGGCTTTCGCTGGTAAGAGTTGCACTTCCGCATGGTCTTGAAGGCCACTTACTCACCAACTCCATTTTAGCGTATTGGCACCATTGAGGGTGAGTGGGGAGTAAGCATGTGGGTGGAACATATTCCAAGAGTGTGGAGCAGTCATTGATTAGCAGAGACTATTAATCAGGGTCCTGTTTTCTACTGCTTGTAACCTGGAAAGTGACAGAGAATTGGATAAGAAATAGATAAGAAAGATAACCCATCACTGGAAGAAGGAAACTCTGATTTCATGAGGGAGTTTCTCAACTCTGAGATGATGCAGATTAGTTTCCTTCATTTCATTATTTTTCTCCAGGAGTTCACAGGCATGGAGAGATTGCATTGATTCATTCTCTGCAATGATGAAATACTTCCAGCTGTAATTCGGAGGTATTTCTAGCAGCTGCTTCTTTCCTGAGAAAAGATAATTTCTCCTAACAAATGAGCAGACCTACAATAATATTTGTTGGAATGTCTATTTCATCATTTCCTTTAAGCTAAATGTGGTAAACCATTGTGTAGATAATTGATATACATAGTTAAAAAGATAGGCACAAAGGAAACAAACCTATATTTTTTACTATTGTTTTAAACCTCGGCAGCTTCTAAATTTGTGCAGCTTTTACTATTGTCCTTTTCATTTTATTGTTTAATCTGATAGCTATTATCCATTAGAGAAGGTGGATTAAGCATGTTGTAAGCAATTGTATCCTTAACCACTTGTTCTTTTCTGCAAAAGAAAAACAAAAAGACAAGGACTCACAAACGTGATAAATTGATCCACTTTGTCTTTGGAGGACAATAGTTCTACTTCTGCCTTTCATCTTGAGAAAAAGAATTGTCTGATATAAAGGAGGAAATAATAGAAAAAACATGTTTCAGTGGCTTAGTACTCTCTCTCTCTCTTTCTCTTTGAAAGCTTACAAAAGCTTACAAGGTGCTGGTTTTGGTTTACAAAACCTTCCATGGCTTGGCCCCTGATTATCTGGCAGAGCGCCTTCACCGTCAACTAAATCTAGCCCGACCCACCCGTTCATCTTTGGCACTCTCACTCCAGAAGGTCCCCCCGAAGGAGGCCCGTAAAGCGAGTACTTGCGGGAGGGCCTTCTCGGTGGTGGGTTCGTCCAGTTGGAATAACTGGAGTGAGTTGCGACAGGCCCCATCGCTGGCGTCCTTTAAAAGAGGCCTAAAAACCTTACTCTTTAGGGACGCCTTTAATAATGACTAGAGGTTTTTTTTTTGTCTATTTTTATCCTGCCTTATCTCTTTTATAGTGATTGTTCCTGCTCTGTTGATACTCTGTTTTTAATCCTTTCTTTGTAAACCGCCCTGAGTTCCCGCTCTGGGAAGTAGGAGCGGTATATAAATTTGAAAATAAATAAATAATAAATAAATAAAAAGAAAAAGCCTTGAAAAATCTCAAAACCTATCAGGCAATTTTATAAACTAAAAGACAATCTAATAAAGCACATTTCCCACCCTTATCCCTTTGATTCTGCTGTTTCAGATACCAGTGTGCATGTGTATGCAATGTTATGTGGTGTCCTATTCATAGAAGGAACTGAAGATTTCAAGCTGTAGGTGATGCAGAAAGGTATAAACATTCCAAACCGTCCTGCGAGGGTGCTTGAGGCAGGAGCCTCAACAAGACTAACAACAACTGTTACAGAGATGTACAATCAATATTTATATTCTTGTTTATAATGTTCTGCACTACCCATGAAGGAGTTGTGCTTAGCCTGGTGAAGTGGAATGTTCCCCATGAATGCTTTGTTTGATATATTTTTTTAGTGGTCCCATAAAAGGCATGGCCCTACTCTTGTATTTGTTCATCTCACAGACCACATGGCATTTTCTTTGTTCTTTAAGGAACAGAGTTATCAGTAACCCCAGTAAGTCTCCATGAATCCAGGTCTCCTGAGACCTAGACAATACCAGCTATCACCTATACCCTCCATGGCCTGGGACCTGACTACCTGGCAGAGCGGATCACCCAGCGGTCAACTTCGGCCCACCCAACGAGGATGTTGCGAGTGCATTCGCTGTGAGTGGCCACGCGCAGAGAGGCCCGGAAAACCTCCACTCGAAGCTGGGCTTTCTCTGTGGCTGGCCCCACACTGTGGAACCATCTCCCCAGTGAAGTGCACCTTGCACAGTCCCTGCCAGCCTTTCAGAAGGCCTTAAAGACAATCCTCTTCCGAGAGGCTTTTGGTGACCTAATTTAATTTTAATTTTTTTTCCTCTCTGCCATCTGCTTCTTGCTTTGTCTATTGAGACGCTAGCGCCGATTTTATCATTATTTTCCATTTTATTTTATTATTACTAAAACTGACTACGATTGTATGACTTATTGTGTTGTAAACCGCCCGGAGTTCCCCTGGGAAGACGGGCGGTATATAAGCTCTAAAATAAATAAATAAATAAAATATACTCTGCTGACTCTCATTGAAAGGTGCTTTTTGGAGGTTCTCAAGACTCCTTCTGGGATAAGGCTCCTCCTGTGCCATGTTTTATTTAAAAAAAAAAACGATTAAAGTCATTGCTGCCCAAATTTTGCAATATGGCTCTACAAAAATGGGGAAGAAAGGTGGTCAAGGTCCACAGCTGGGTGCATTGCTCATCTCTGGTGTCTATATAAGTGGCTATATGTGAGTTTTCAGAGAACGAGCAACACAAGAACAGGACTTTGTAAACACGTATGACTGATTAGTTCTTCGCACGAAATTCCATCGTGGCCAAATTATCTTTACACAGTTCAAAGGCAGGCATTCTAAGAAACCAGGTCAGGAGCAACTTCTAAACTTTGTTGGTTCACAAGAAACATCTATTTCTCCAGCACATTTCTGCTAGATGTAGCCAAGACAGCAATTTTCCTGTAAGCCTGAGATGGAAAAGGCTTTCCCCCCTCCCAACCTGGAATTTTCCAGCATTGGCAAGTACCAAAAATGTGGACAGGCTGGGAATGAAAATATTTGCTCATGTATGCCACAGATAAGTGTGGATAGGCCTCCCCAAATGATCCCCAAATGGAATGTGTAATTCTGAGGGACATTTGGGGGATACCCAAAACCACTTACAGTCTCCCCATTAAAAAGACTGTTCCTCTCCCCCCAAAAAGTATAATAAAAAGTCTGTTTCTCCTCCTAGAGGTCTACAGGAATGGTAGTTGTTATATCAGAGGACTTGGGCGTATCCTCTAGGCTTGGACTTACAGGGGGCGGGGAAATTCCATGTCAGATCTGGCACACTGAGAGGGAAGAGAGCAAAAATGTGACATAAGATGGTTGAAATTTCAGATTCAGTTCACTTGCAAATTGTATATTTGGGATTAAAAGAATTTGAAGTTAAGAAATCACAAAAGACATAGCAAAATCTCCCAGAGTTTACTGAAAGCCATAATTGCTTTTAACAAATGGTACATGACAAGCAATATACTTTATGGTAGGATCATCCCTGTAGGAAATTATTACTTGCCTATTTATTACTGATATTCTGCTGGCATGGGCAGAAGGATGAAAAGAGGTGGTTGAAGGATTTCTTAGACAAGGCGGGGGAAAAAACATGGTGCTACATACTAGGACTTCGAGAGAATGGCTGATACATTTGTGCTACCGTCCTCAGGCAGCAAAATGACTTGGACCACCTTGTGGGATTGACTGAAGCTTTGAGCATCCTTTGCCGTGAAAGGCATTTTCAGTAGACAAGACCAGAAACCTCTGATTCTCTCAGATGGCCGTCAGCAGATTACAGGCATTGAAGACCTGTCTCAGTGCTCCTTCTTCAAAACATCTCCCTGTTCCACACTTGGGGGATGGCTGCATGTCGTCCACTTGTAATTGGGCCTTCTATTTGGTGTCTGCCTCAGAGGCATAGCCAGGATTTGTAGTGTTTGGAGACAATGTTCGTTTTTGCACCCTTCCTGCCGCCCCCCCC